>OLKM01001695.1:97500-112455 GCA_900291075.1 Melanogrammus aeglefinus
GACGTGTACCCAGTCTGTTGGGACACAGCTAGTGGTCTATAGCTCACCTTGTGAGCATTGTCTTTTCTAATCAAATACTTTGTCGGGTTAGAGGGGGAGGACACAAACATCTGACAAACTCTTACACCATGAAGCGCCTTTCTTTAGACAGGGCAAGAGAGGTGTTTACCAAATGTGAATGAAAACCTAGTCTTTCCAAAACATGAGGAAACTCCTACTATACATAAGGACGTGAACGTGTATGCGCAATGTGCAGGATGCAGCTGCAGTACCGACCCGTACCAGCAGGGGGAAACACCCGCCGGAAGACCGGAAGTAGAATCAGTTGATGACGTTGAGTGGGAAATTCAAATTTCAGTCAAGCAAATGCATTGGATGTCCACTTCTATGTTGATAAAAAACAATATCTTGCTGATCACGTACACTGAAGGTGGGTAACTGATACCTTATTTTAAGTGTTGTAATGCGAGAAACGTTAACCTATATCCACTGTTAATGTTTATTCTAGGTGCAGCTTTTAGCAGTACGAGCGCACAGCTGTGCGCAAAATAAACACTGAATTTTCGATTTTTGTTTTGTTCAGGTTTCACGATCGGTGGTTTTTAAAAATATACAGTAGTCTCAGTCACGTCGAATACGTTGGCAATATCCTCAGTACTTTGAATCCTTGCTGTTGTCAACGTAATTAGGGCTGAGTTTGGAGCAATGCCGGTGGAAAGAACCGAACCCCGGGGAGCGGAGGAGCTCTACAGACACTATGAGGTCTACGAAACCATCGGATCCGGTAATGTTCAGTCCGATAGTATGCCTTGTCTAGACCTACGGATTGTGGGTGAGTGAAGCAGTGTCCATGTAAACCACTTCTGATACTTTTTATCATCCCTTCTCTCCCCAGGGGGCTTCGCCAAGGTGAAGCTAGGGCGACATCTGCTGACGGGAGAGAAGGTCGCCATCAAAATCATGAACAAGAAAGAACTAGGGGTAAGCTCTACCCATTCTGTCCTAGCCACTAAAGTTTGAGCTTTCCGTTTCAAAATTATAAACTTCATAGCCATATTTAGGCGTGAATCAATATTGCAGTGATGACTTGTCGCCTGACTTCTTTCTTTCCCGGTCTCTGGTCCTGTGATTCAGGAGGACCTGCCCAGGGTGCAGGTTGAGATCGAGGCCATGAAGAACCTGAGCCACCAGCATGTCTGTCGTCTATACCAAGTGATAGAGACGACCTCCAAGATATTCATAGTGCTGGAGGTAAACATGGATGCACACTCATTCTTCAGTACAAAGCGTTTCCATTCTGTTCCGGCCTATCTGACGTTTTTTTTCTTTGTGTCTTTTCAGTACTGTCCGGGTGGAGAGCTGTTCGATTACATCATCGCCAAGGACCGTCTGTCGGAGGAGGAGACCAGGGTGTTTTTCCGACAGATAGTCTCTGCGCTGGCCTATGTGCACAGCCAGGGCTACGCACACAGGGACCTCAAACCGGTAAAGGTTTATATATATTTATATATAAAATGTAACCGATGAAAAGAAGACTAACTATAACCATGATCCCTCATACAAAGTCCATTAATCGATCTTACAGACTAACTTCATGAGCCTATTCTATTTTGTTTTTAACCATGCTCTGTTGCATAGTTGTTAGTGTAGTTTTGTTGTTATTATTATTATTATTGTGTAATATTTCCTTTTGCAAAAATGTTGCCAATATTTGGGGCAATGCATTATGCGCAACGGAAGTTAATAAGATTACACACACAAGCCCACACATCTCTGGGTTTGTATGTTTGTGCTGATTGTGCTGGGTTTGTTTCTCTTCTCTCAGGAGAACCTGTTGATAGACGCGGACCACAACCTGAAGCTCATAGACTTTGGTCTTTGTGCCAAACCCAAGGTATCCTTCCCACCCCAGCCCCGTTGAATGGCAAGATAGATGTCTGTTGAAAGGTTGCGTGCCGCTTCCTACTGCTTATTTGTTTCTTTATTTGTTCCATTATAGGTATTTCTTTCCTATAAACATACACAAATCTTTATAGGGTCAATTTAGGGGACCATTTAATCAAACTATATGCTGTTTGTAAAAAACAAAACATTTGGTCTCCTTATCTAGTGTCAATAGCTTAATTGACAGCATTAGTGTTAATGTCCTATTTCTTATTTCCTCCTTTTTTTGATGATTTGATTAGATTCTGAACGATTGGACTATACTTTGATTGATTCTGATCAAAGCTGTTGTTGGCCTGTTGGTTTGCTCCCTGGTGCTGCAGGGAGGTCTGGGATATGAACTCATGACCTGCTGTGGGAGCCCTGCCTACGCTGCCCCTGAACTCATCCAGGGCAAGACTTACATCGGCTCAGAGGTGTGTGTGTGTGTGTGTGTGTGTGTGTGTGTGTGTGTGTGTGTGTGTGTGTGTGTGTGTGTGTGTGTGTGTGGTGTGTGCTGTTGTGTGTGTGTGTGTTGTGTGTGTGTGTGTGTGTGTGTGTGTGCGCGTGCGTGAGGCTGCCGCCACCCATACATTCCTACCACTTGATTCAACATTAGAGTTTCACTTAAAGGAGTGGATGCAGAGTTCAGATTTAACACGTGCTGTACAAATAGAATAGACTGGACTTTAGGGTTGTATCCATTTGCACAAGCACAGTCCTCATATTCTTGATAAAAGGTACTTGGTTTGATCCCCAAATGTCTGCAGCTTACTCGTTGGCATCTCAAAACCCCTTTGAGACTGTTAACTAATTAAGGGCTATACAATTCAAATGGTCTTGACTTGATCATTGAGCCAAAGGTTTAACCACTACCTCCTCCTTGAGCCTGCTGAATAGTACATAGCTGTGTTGGGTGGTGCTCCCCTGCCTCTCTGGGCTGATATGTGGTGTTCCCCGCCCCCCCCCCCAGGCGGATGTGTGGAGCATGGGGGTGCTGCTCTTCGCCCTCCTCTGTGGATACCTGCCCTTTGACGACGACAACTGCATGGTCCTCTACAGGAAGATCACGGTGTGGAGCCGCTTCACACTTTACTCTCACTCATTCATTGAGTGAGAATACGAGCGTCGTCTATCACATGACGCACAAAAAGAATGCACACACAATTTAGACTTTTAGTTTTGATTTTGTCTGATTTCTGATGTGTGGATGTTTTTCTTTTCCTTCAGAGGGGTAAATATGATAATCCTCATTGGTTGTCGCCTGGCAGTGTCCTGCTCCTCAACCAGATGTTGCAGGTACACACATTGACCTTCATTAAAATGGCTTAGTTTTTTTTTCTCTGCAATGCATTTTCCAATTTTCATACACACACAAAATTACATTAGTTTACTCACTCACTCACTCACTCACTCACTCACTCACTCACTCACTCACTCACTCACTCACTCACTCACTCACTCACTCACTCACTCACTCACTCACTCACTCACTCACTATATTTGGTCCATTGAGATTTCCTTGATATCGTTTTTTCTTTCTGATTTCTATTTGATTATTGCATTTCTCCGCTTGTCCTTTCACCGTGTTGCCTGTAGGTGGAGCCCAAGCGTCGTCTGACTGTTCGGCAGCTGCTGGACCACCCGTGGGTGTTGAAGGAGTACAACAGCCCCGTGGAGTGGCACAGCAAACAGCCGGTACACATGCACACACACCCTCATTAGACAAAATACTGCCATTTATAATGTACTGTAGTTTGTACTAAAAGCACTCGTAACCTTCTCAAAATGATCAATCGCTCCAATCAACACCACCCTTTCACCAAATTTCCTTGTTGACGCTCAAACAGCTGTGACTTCTGCCTGAACTTGGTGAGCTAGTGTACCCGTTCCTGGCTGCCTGTAGGCTCCTGGTGTTATTGTACAATCAATGCATTGAGTGAATGGATGTGCCTCTGTCCTCTAGCTGGGCTACATAGATGAGGACTGCATCACTGAGATGGCCGTGAGTCTGAAGCGCTCCCGGGAGAGCACCACTCGCCTGGTGAAGGAGGTGTGTGTGTCTGTGTTTGTTTGTTTGTGTGTGTCTGTGTGCGTGCACACGCATCCCAATTCTTTTCCACTTGAAGGCTCTCGTTATATTCCTTGGACTTTACAGCTCCTACTGTTTAGTTAAGGGGCGCGCTGCGTGTATGACGGGAATAGAATGTGTCTTTATTCTATCGTAACCATCAAGTAGTCTTATTATTTTAATTTTGTACTGCACAAATGATTGATGGTGTGTGTGTGGTTTGTTTGTGTGTGTGTGTGTGTGTGTGTGTGTGTGTGTGTGTGTGTGTGTGTGTGTGTGTGTGTGTGTGTGTGTGTGTGTGTGTGTGTGTGTGTGTGTGTGTAGTGGCGTTACGACCACACCACAGCCACCTACCTGCTGCTGCTGGCTAAGAAGCGTAGAGGCCGGCCTGTCCGCCTGCGCCTGGAGCAGCCCCCCGTCTATGACCCCTATTGCTGTTCCCCACTGCACCAGGGCATGCAGGTCAGGACCCCCCACAGCCCACCATGCTCTGCTCCCGATACTGTCACCCCTCGATTGGGATGTTTTTCTTTGAATCTATATTTTTTTCGCATTCTAACTGGATACTTTCAAAATAAAGTTATCCTTGTTTGACTTTTTTTTAACGCCAATACGTCTGACCAGTCTTTAACACGCCCCCCCAAGACCAAGCAGACGCTGCAGTTCAGCGAGGACGAGGACGCCGTGCCCATGGGCTCCATGGAGTTCCTCTCCGACTGCGACGACGAGTGCCCCTGGGCTCCCCCTGGACATCGCTCGCCCCAGGGGGTCAGGGGTCAACCGGACGGAGCCCAGAACGCCGCCGCCGTCGTCATGAGAGACACGGTCTGTGGGGAGGGGGAGGGGGGGAGACTGTGTGTGTTCTGTAGGAGTGTGTTAATCGAACTGCAGTGTGAATGTAAAAGGAAGCACCAGGTGAAGACTGTTGAGGCGTGCGTGTGTGTGTGTGTGTGTGTGCGTGCGCGCACACACACACACACACACACACACACACACACACACACACACACACACACACACACACACACTGTGTGCGTGTGTGTGTGAGCCCACCATGTGACACCACGCTGTTGTTCTACAGAGGCAGTTCTCTCCCCCTGCCGAGAAGCGGTGGCTCGGCAGCCCCGCGGCGCAGAGGAAGCAGCCAATCACGGCGCGGGGGCCTCAGGAGGGGCGGCCCCGCGGCGCAGAGGAAGCAGCCAATCACGGCGCGGAGGCCTCAGGAGGGGCGGGGCCGCGAGCGGGAGCCGAAACAAGGAGAACATGGCCGTGCAGCCGCAGAGGGACGTGGACATCTTCACGCTGCCCGCCCCGCCCACCCCCGCGTCCAGCAAGAAGAGCGCCCGCGGCCCGAGGGCCGGGCTGACCACGCCCACTCACAAGGGCAGGGGCGCCAGAACGGATCCTCGGACTCCAAATGGTGAGGGTGGTGTAACCCACAGTCACTCCCACACCCCCCCCCCCCAGCAGCAGCACTGGAATGTACACCGTGTGCCGGGCGGGTCACCACATTCCTGCTTGGAGCTCTCCTCTCTCTCTCTCTTCTCTCTCTCTCTCAGTCTCTCTCTTTCTCTCACTCTCTCTACCTCTCTCTCTCTTCCTCTCTCGCTCTTTCTCTCTCTCACGCTCTCTCGCTCTCTCTCTCTCTCTCTCTCTCTACCTCTCTCTCTCTCTCTCTCTCTCTCTCTCTCTCTCTCTCTCTCTCTCTCTCTCTCTCTCTCTCTCTCTCTCTCTCTCTCTCTCTCTCTCTCTCTCTCTCTCTCTCTCTCTCTCTCTCTCTCTTTCTCTCTTCTTTCTTTCTTTCTTTCTTTCTTTCTTTCTTTCTTTCTTTCTTTCCTCCCTCCCTCCCTCCCTCCCTCCCCTCATAATAATCATAAGTGCCACATCCACATGACACACATTTGCAAATAAATTGTCTGCGGTGTTGTTAATAAACCCATTTATCGGCTGTTGGAAAAAGAAAAAAAAGCCACTTGTACCCACGATTTAGCTGTCATTAGTCCACATCTAAAGTGTGTACGGGCAACACGCATGCACGGCCGAGGGAAGAGGCTTACTCCACGGCGCTATCGGTAAATGAACGTCACTCGTATGACCAGGGAATTATTCAAGTGCTCGTAATTTGAAAAATAGGGCATTCTCGCTCTCGCCCATGCAGCGGTTTCTATGGATTCAGACGCCAGCGGTGAGCTGGCTGTTGAAGAGGTTATGATGGCGCCGGGGTTAAGGACGGTGATGTAACGTGTTGTGGGGGTTGATCCCGTCTGAAATGGATTGGTCTTCTCAGGGGCTGCTATAGTGTTGAGGTAGAGCGGGGCTGCCTTTTGACAGGCCTCTTCACACGCCCACACACACACATGCCCACCAGAGGGGGGTGGGGGGGTGGTGTGTGTGTGTGTCCCTGGGCGTGCGGCGTGACAGGTGTGGTTGTCTCTCTCCTCCTGCGAGTCCCCCATGGCCCACAGTGACATGTGTTCTCTCGCCGCTGCGCCGAGGCTCTGTAGGCACGTCTCGGTGTCAGCGTGTGTGATTCACGAGGAGAGGTGGTTGTTTGGGATATGGAGGGTGTCTACTGACCAAGGTACCCACTCTGTCATTGACCTGTGTGTGTGTGTGTGTGTGTGTGTGTGTGTGTGTGTGTGTGTGTGTGTGTGTGTGTGTGTGTGTGTGTGTGTGTGTGTGTGTGTGTGTGTGTGTGTGTGTGTGTGTGTTCTGCAGGTGGAGGCAGTGCCAGTAAAGAGCAGAGCAAGAAGAAGGTTGTGGACCCCCAGGAGCCCCCCATGGACCTCGTGGCCTTCAGCCCTGAGAGGAGGTGAGGCTGCTGGAGGAGAGGAGGTCACACACTTCTGGCTTTAGAAACCTTCCCTGGAAAAAAAATGATTGAACCGGCTCCAGGCTCAATATAGTGACGGTTGATGGTAAACTTCAGCATTATGTGGCGTTACCAGGAAAGGGGATTTTGAGGCCATCATCAGAGGCCTTTTTGCTAGGAGTGACATGCATGTGGTCCCGCATCCATCTCAGGTCCCGCTCTCTGGACCTGGCCGGTACGAGGGACAGCGGGCAGAGGAAGAAGGCGGGGAAGGTGTTTGGTTCTCTGGAGAGGGGCCTGGACAAGGTCATCACCATGCTCACCCCCAGCAAGAGGCGGGGCCTGCGGGACGGCCCGCGCAAGATCAAGGTCCGGACCCTCACTCACTCACTCACTCACTCACTCACTCACTCACTCACTCACTCACTCACTCACTCACTCACTCACTCACTCACTCACTCACTCACTCACTCACTCACTCACTCACTCACTCACTCACTCACTCACTCACTCACTCACTCACTCACTCTCACCCCCTGACTCCTGGGAGAGGTTTAATATAACCTGTTGTGTGCTTAGGCCCAGTACAACGTGACTCTCACCAGTCAGACCAACGCTGACCAGGTCCTCAACCAGATTCTCTCCATCCTGCCCGAGAAAAACGTGGGCTTCAATCAGAAAGGGTAAGAATACAAACAGACACCTTTTACCCTGAGACGTGTTACCGTTTAACCATTACTTAATCTTTGTTTTACAAGGAAGTCCCATTGCGATCGGAAGCTATTTGGCAAAAGTACTAGGAAACAATTTCCTAATGTATAAAAATCGCTTAAAACCAGACCCCTATAGAGACGGCCACATTGTCCGGTGTGGTTTCAGGACCGTAGCTCGTCTTTGTCCAAACCCCTCCCCCCGCTGCGTTCCCAGATACAGCCTGAAGTGCCGAACCCACGGGGACTACGGCAAGGTCACCATGGCCTTCGAGCTTGAGGTGTGTCTGCTGATGAGGCCAGAGGTGGTGGGCATCCGACGGCAGAGGCTGAAGGGGGACGCCTGGGTCTACAAGCACCTGGTGGAGGACATCCTCTCCGCCTGCAGGATCTGAGAGGAGGGTCCGACCGGCCGCTGTCCCCCCCCCCCCCCCCCCCCCTCCTAGGAGCGACGGGTTGTGTAGGAGATGAGATCGATGGCCCGTCGTTCTCACTGGCTGCCAGCGTGCGGCTGTCGGGCTTTCTGACTCCGCTGGTTTCTAATGAGGGAACCTGAACATTGTCTCTCCATTAGCGAATCCTGCAGATGATACCAGTTACATAGAACGCAAGAGGACAGTACTTCTGGTGCAGTTGTACACCCTGGTTTACATGGGAGAGGATTTGTGTTAACCTGTCCATCTTCATAGTAATTGCATACTTAGTCAGTGTTGTGTGTGAATGCGCGAGAGTGTGAATTAATGTGTGTGCGTGTGTGTGTGTGTGTGTTTGCGTTCTAGATGCATATTTCCATTGCTTAGCGGTTACCCTCTAGGCATGAAGCCTTATTGGATAACACTGTAGAAAAACAAGCGCTTTACCGGTTACCCTCTAGGCATGAAGCCTTATTGGATAACACTGTAGAAAAACAAGCGCTTTACTTATTAACCTTCATTGCCGTATGGGTTTTAATTCATGTACATATGTTACTTTCCTTTTGTTAGTTTGACACGTAATGTCAGAATTGCCTCTTTAACTTGCTCAATCGTTTTCCGAGCGTCTGACAGATTTATTAGGGATGGTTTTTCAATAATAAATAAATCGTTTTTATAGTCTTTAATGCAACACAGTTTGCTGTATTCTCTGAGCTATTACTGATACAGTATTTGGATGCAAGTTTGTCATGAACTAAGGGGCCCACCTCTTTATGACCTCTACCGAGACTATATTGTCTCACACAAGATACAAGAATGATGTTTTGATTGCATTGATTATTCAAACCAAAAGTGATGACTGCCCTGATGAAGCTGCCATCCGTAGTTTCATTTAGCATGGACACTTACGTTGTCGGTTCTCATACCGAGTATGAATTTGCTTAGTCAGCTTTGGATGGAACTAATTGTTTGCTGAGTTTTCAAGGAACAGTTTATGCTGATTGGTCATGTAGAAAAGCATCAATAATCTATGAAACGCTTTGAGTACAAAGCTTGTTTTCCTGCAAATCCTTACCGTAACTTAATTTCATAATATGACGACGAATAAACAATTTCTGTTTTAAGTTTGGAAAAAAGGGGCAGCTATCGTCAATCACTCACAGAGCGGTGATGAATGAAATATGATGTGGCGCTCTAAAATGGTGCATGATGATCATTATGGTGGAAGCGTCTGTAGGAGGGAAATGGTTATGTTGACGGAATACCAATATAACCGTGGGGGATCATTACCTTCTAGACAATAAGCACAACAAACTGTTGCCCTCAGGCAGTGGAAGGGCTCTAACAGCAGAGAACAACCAGGTCAATAAGTCCACTCTGTTGTTTTCTCTCATAACGCTGGAGCTATGATGGGCCTCCCACAGCAGGGCCTCCTCGGCATCACAGCAGGGCAGAGAAGGGTAATGGCAGGTTTAGGCTGGGGTGCAGCGTTAATGGAGGCTGAGAGAGGGCGATGGGCCTCTGTGATGGGGGGGTGAAGGTTGGTGGGACAAGTGTTGGGACAACCTCTTTCAAGTCCACCTCGCCGTCAGTCCAGCCACCAGCCTCCTGCTGCGGGCGGGTGGGGGGATCACACATGTGTCCTCGCTTTGTGTGTGTGAGTGCCACAGCTGGACCAGACACCACCTGTCACCTGTCTTATGCATAATAGGCTCTCGCTTCCCCCTCCTTTTCTCTCTCTCTCTCTCTCTCTCTCTCTCTCTCTCTCTCTCTCTCTCTCTCTCTCTCTCTCTCTCTCTTCTCTCTCTCTCTCTCTCTCTCTCTCTCTCTCTCTCTCTCTCTCTCTCTCTCTCTCTCCCTCCCTCTCCTCTCTCTCTCTCTCTCCTCCTCTCTCTCTCTCTCTCTCTCCCTCTCCCACCTCTCTCTCTCTCTCTCTCTCTCCCTCCCTCTCTCTCTCTCTCTCTCTCTCTCTCTCTCTCTCACTCTTTATATCTCTCTCCAGCTCCGCTCTTCTCTCTCTCTCTCTCTCTTCTCTACTCTCTCTCTGCTCTCGCTCTCTCTCTCTCTCTCTCCCATCCCCTCTCTCTCTCTCCTTCTCTCTCTCTATCTCTCTCTCTCTCTCTCTCTCTCTCTCTCTCTCTCTCTCTCTCTCTCTCTCTCTCTCTCTCTCTCTCTCTCTCTTTCCCCCTCGTTTTCTTCTCTCTTTCTGTTTCATTGTCTTCTTTTCTGTCTTCCATTCTCCTCATGGTCCCAGTATTGCATGCGCTACAATGTTCTCCAATTGTGTGGCTGCTACTGGAGCCATACATCCCGTAATGTCTGTCAACATATTGGTATATGGCCACACGATATTATCAACGTCGTCTATTTATGTCTTTCCATGTAGGACAGCATGGCCCTACATAACTAATTGAAACATCTTTGTTTCGTCGCTGTTTTGTAAAACCTTGTACCTGAAATCAAAGTCCAACAATGATTCTGTTCAGGCTGAATTAAATGCACAGGGCTCTCCCTGCTCGCACAAGAGGATTAAGAGTCTAAAGGGCCTAGCTTTGGTTCCAGCGTTGGGCGGGACGCAGCGAGCTCACATAATGCACAGAGAGCAGCAAAAAACATGTGAAGGAATTTCAGCGCAAATGGAGTATTTGAGGTAAGCTACTCTTGAATCAGACGATCTTCAACACATCACAGCCTACCGTTCTGTCTCCATGCTAATTCATTTGACTATTGTATTGCTTTATTTACAATATTATTAATCTTTAAATACCTTTGTTCCACAATCCTTTCTTTAAATTAACTCGCATTTGTACTTTACAGCTTGCATGTGAGAAACAATTAGCCTTTTACTGTATTGAAATGCTGGGAAATCTTATAATAGTTAAACTTCCATAATTGACCCTTGGCTATCATAATAGATTTCCATAGTAATAGAGTCAGACTGGCACTGAGGACCGACCCGTGACACCCCAGCCCACCACCCATGCAGTTCATAAATATATTATCACGCTTTAATTTAGGTGTAGAGTCACTGCTTGCATCCGGTCATTGTAATCTTGCATGCCTACAGGAGAAGGAGCTCATTTGCATACAACAACTCTTCAATATATGTTAGCCTGAACAGTATTGTGCACTGCTGGATTGCCGAACCTGTCATAGTCTCTGCACTTGGTCATGCTACGCCTTCCGTCACACCAGCCTCCCGTTCTGTCTCAGAGCGTCATCTGGGTAGCTTTCATATTCAGAGCAGAAGAATAAATGTTCAAGACAGTTCCATCTGATCATAAATAGCACATTTATAATTTCTACACATGTTGTGAAGATGGTGGTGACATTGGCTTGGAGAGCCCATTTTCTGTCTTTGAGGAAGTAAACGAAAAGTAGACAAAACCAACACTGAGCTATCGCAGTTCGTCTTCTTGGTTGGGCCTTGGGTCCGAACCAGGCAGACGAAGATGTATTATTGACATTGTAGCCCTCTGTCAAACTGATGTAGAAGTTTGTTGTTCAAGTTTTCACAGGGGGTGCCCAATCCCCAGGGTCTAAATTAAATTCAGAGGCCATTTTTACGCACCAAAAAGTCCCTTCTCGATGGGTAGTGTGGTAGGTTCCGACTTTCGGAGCATTGTATTTCAATAGCTCGTAAAATCAGTTTGCTAACTTAAAGGTCCTTTGACATCATGCACGCAACAGACAAAGGTCACGAAACAGGGAATAAATCGGATAAATAAAAATCGCATACATTTTACATCAGTTAGGATGCAAATATGTTGCCGTTTCCAACTAGAATGGTGCCGGTGAAAAACACCTCGACCTCGTGTTACCCATGAAGACCAGCGGCGCCCCCAGAAATGTTTCATCGGGGCGACCCAGATGGAGCACTGAAAATGTTGGGTTGGCATATGCTGTACCCCAAAACCAAAAGCCATAACTGAATTACAAGAAGTATTATAATATTATGCTGTTGTGCGTAGAGGAAAGGTATCGCATACTGATATACTTTGGTTTCTTCTTTTTCAATGAATTTTATTCATTATCTGCGGCTTCAATTTAGTTTACGTTTATTAAAAGGAACAAACATTTACTGGGGCTGATGGCTTTGCATTTATTATTTTCACATGAACTGTGAAACATATGTTTATGTACAATAATAATGGTATGTACAGTATAGTCAGCATATTGTTCATGCATGGCCTATAGGGGCCAGTTGGGGGGCTGTGGTGGAAGAGTATAACCTACGAAACATCAGGTCAAATGATTAAAGAGCGTCTATTACTGTTTTTGCAAACCCGCCGTATCGTTTAGTAAGAGGACCGAGAAGCTTTTGTTTGTTTTAACACCGAGTGCATAACATTTGTTTTGTTGGTAGGAACCATTCACTGCTTTGTTGGAATGGGCCTTGCGTACCTTACTAAAAACAAAAGCCTATAGGTCTGAGGATTTGTGAGCGGTACAGTCGGACCCCCAGCCGCTGGACCCCCCCCTGGACCAGCACCCCGTTGCACCATGGGCAATCCCCCAGTCTGGAGGGAGGAACGGAGTGAGGGGACTTTGTTAATTAAACAGGAATTTAAAAAACGGATGTTTGAGTGCTTATAAGGATCACAATGACAATGAGGTTGTTTGGCTCTTCTCTTCCTGTGTGAGTTTAGATTTGTTTTTAAGATCAAACTAGACCATTTGAATGTTTATGCCAAATCAAAAGTGTTGTATTTCTGTCATCGTTATTATCTCTGTTTGGTGGCTCACCATGTGTTTACCCACCAGTGTTATCCCACGGTCCTCAGGGCTTGGCCGTGCACAGACAGCGCCCGCACCTCCATGCGAGGTAAGGACAAGACCCTTCAGGGCTCCAGACGCCCGTTTATTATGTGCATTTACATTTACATTTACATTTAGGGCATTTAGCAGACGCTTTTATCCAAAGTGACTTACAATAAGTACATTTGTCATAAGAAGTGAAACAATATATCGCTATCGGTACAGTAAGGATGTTCATTGAACCAAGTGCAAGTACAACAATCGCTAGGCTAACCAATTCCCCGTGTTACAGCAATGACAGCAGCTACTGCAGTTGCTACACAGTTAAGTACTATAATACAATACAACACAATACAATACAACACAATACAATACAATACAATACAGTACAATACAATACAGTACAATACAATACAGTACAGTGTTCAATGGTGGCCAGAGGGGGGAGGGTGGCTATGCAGAGTCGAGGTGGACTCTGAACAGGTTTCGGAAGATAGTGAGCGACTCTGCGGTCCTGAGAACGGCAGGGAGCTCGTTCCACCATGTGGATGTGGAGTAATGTCTAACTGAGTATCAGAGCCAAACAATCCCAGAAACAATGTTTTACTTAAATGATGAAACAGTTTAATTGGCTAAAACACATGCTTTATTGGAAAAACGCTTAAAAACCAAAGCCTGTCAGATCCACTTGTGGTCCAACTCAACTCATGGTAGAACTTCATTGTAAACCTACGGAAAGCCCTTGGGGACAATAGGCAGCCAGCGTCCCTTGGTAGAAACTAACTGTAAAGGCTAAACAAATCATTCGTAACTAGAGTATAGTATGGAGATACCAGCTCCTTGAGCCCTGCACGTGACGTAAACGGATAACGAGAGCGTCATCTCCTTTGAATCTGCTTCTCCGCTCCCTCTCTCTCTCTCTCTCTCTCTCTCTCTCTCTCTCTCTCTCTCTCTCTCTCTCTCTCTCTCTCTCTCTCTCTCTCTCTCTCTCTCTCTCTCTCTCTCTCTCTCTCTCTCTCTCTCTCTCTCTCTCTCTCTCTCTTCTTTCTGGACAGGCATCTCCAGAAACGGCGTTCCTTTTTGATGCCTGTCCAGCTCCTCCTGTCCGTCCCGGCGCTGGTCCTGACGGCCCTCCACCAGAGCCTCCTGCTGCTGCTGGCGGCCCCCTGGGCTCTCCTCTGCTTCTGGGGGGGGCCCTGGCCCTCACCTGCCTCCAGGTGTTGGCCTACCTGCCTCCATCTGACCTTGGCCCTGGCCCTGGGGGTCAGGACCATAAGGACCAATTGACCAGTGGCCGACAAGGAGCTCCAGAAGACGGCCCCCACCGGGGGGACTGAGACCCTGAGATCAGAGCGATCAAGCAACAGAGAAGCTGATGGGAAGTAGCGCTGTGATTGATGTTGTTGATGCCTCTTGTTATACTGCCCCTATGGATGTCGACGTTGGAGCACACAGGTCTGAGCGGAGCCCGGACCTAGCCACGTCTTTTTAATGAATAGTGTGGTCGGGGCTGAACGTAAGAACGCCTCATGTAAATGTGCTCTTGTGGTGAAAGCTGACACTATGTAACAACGCTTTCATTAGCCTGCGCTCCTGCCAGCCGAATAGGCCTAACTTAGTCTGTATATGGTGTTTTCTCTCACTCTCACTCTAGCTGTCTCTCTGTCTTTCTCTCTGTCTCTCTCTCTCTCTCTCTCTCTCTCTCTCTCTCTCTCTCTCTCTCTCTCTCTCTCTCTCTCTCTCTCTCTCTCTCTCTCTCTCTCTCTCTCTCTCTCTCTCTCTCTCTCTCTCTCTCTCTCTCTCTCTCTCTCTCTCTCTCTCTCTTCTCTCTCTCTCTCATTCTCTCTCTCTCTCTCTCTCTCTCTCTCTCTCTCTCTCTCTCTCTCTCTCTCTCTCTCTCTCTCTCTCTCTCTCTCTCTCTCTCTCTCTCTCTCTCTCTCTCTCTCTGTCTCTCTCTTCTCTCTCTCTCTCCTCTCTCTCCTCCTCTCTGTCTCTTCCTCTCTCTGTCTCCGTCTCTCTCTCTCCTCTCCTCTCTCTCTCTCTCTCTCTCTCTCTCTCTGTCTCTATCCTCTCTCTCTCCTGTCTCTCCCTCTCTCTCTCTCTCTGCCTCTCCTCTCCTCCTCTCTCTCTCTCTCTCTCTCTCCTCTCTCTCTCTCTCTCTCTCTCTCTCCACTCTCTCTCTCTCCTCTCCCTCTCTCTCTCTCTCTCTGTCTCTCTCTCTCTCTCTGTCTTTCTCTCCTCTCTCTCCATCTCCTCCGTCAACTCTCT
>OLKM01001696.1:10000-85833 GCA_900291075.1 Melanogrammus aeglefinus
CAAATAATCTATTGCCTGTAGCTTCAGATGAGGCAAAATTAAGCTAGCAAGCGGGATACATAGTAATATATTATTGTAGTTGAGTGGCAACAAATTCAGGAGCACTGCAGGATTTCATGGCTCTTTTTATTAATCATATCCTGGTCCTGCGTCTGAAGATCCCGGCGTCAGAACGAGACGAGAGATGCGGCTACCCGGCCACTTGAGGACCAAAAAAACGCCATAAGGGAAACTCACCAGAATGAAGAACGCAGTACGATGGCGTCGTGTCAGACATCCACGATTAAAGGGATAAACACTTCATGAAGCTGCTTCATACACGAGTCTGAGCGAATACACTAAGGTAGGGGAGTGCCCTACTATTTTACTGCGACGGATCAACGATATGGCCGAGAACGTACGGGGAGGCAGAGACAACAGAGCCCCCCCTAGAGAAGTCACAACAACCTAGTTGGTGCTTTGGTCCCCTAGTCAGACCAAAGCATTCTACCACTCCCCTAAACAATTTCCAGGTTCTCAAATATATCCACAACAGAAGAGAGAGAGGGTCCCTGGGAGTTCTTTGGGCTCAGAGTAGCTCTGGAGAACATCCTGCCCTAAGATGCCTGAGACATCCAAGTTCCAGATCCTCACTGATTGCTTAAAACTCGAAGAGGCCCATCCATCAACATACTGCAACTCCAGGAAACTGTGCACGGACACCATGTACACGCAGCAATTTTCCCACTTGGTTGAAAACCTTCGGGTAGTGCCCCAAAGGAACTGTCTCCTCTGCCCGGCACCGCAGTTCAACAGCATTATGCAGCTCATCCAAGTGGCTGTTTGCCTATCTTGGTGGTCCTATCTCCACGACGATGGCACAATTTACACCATCGTCCTCCGTTCACCCAATCGTCCTTGAATCACATGACCCCCCTCACCAAGTTGTTCATCAAGGCTATGACCAAAGGCTGCACCCCACAGGGCCAGAGAGGGTCTTCACATAAATTTGACAAAGTACTGATCCTGAGGGGAGAGAGGCCTTCCGCAGTCACCAGCGTGACTGCCTAGGATGTGGAAAATGGAAAGACAAGATGGCCCTGCCTAGAATGGCTGACCTACCACCACTCCGACTTTGCTTATTCAGTCAGCATTCTACTCTACACGCGTTGATTGCCTCTTATATAGCCTCCTTCACAGCCTATACATGATCAATATCGGACTTTGATAAGGAAAAGAGACCGGGGATCATTATTAACTGTGAAGATTCATCACTCCCCGAGGGAAGTCCTTTGGAGTACTGTCCGACCATGGCCCTACCTTCACAGGAGGGGAACCCCAAGAGGCTTTTGCTGGGCTCCAGCCACAGCTTCAGAAGAAGTTCGCCTGCCAGAGACCGGAAGTCGGCTCTCTGTTGCCCCCGGAGATCACGATAGTGAGTGAAGAAGTGCTCAGAACTGTTCTCATCAAGGATGAAGGAATCCTCAACACCAAGTCCTTGACCTTGTTGATCAACCTGGTTAGGGGTCATGTGACGCGGGGTCGATGGGGTGAAGCGTGTCGTCGTCAGAGGAGACAGAACCGCCTTAGGCGAACGGCGACTTGGACGAGATAGATGGTGCTGTTGAGCTGCGAGGCAAGACAGAGGGGATGGTACCTGGGGGCCACAAATTTCATGATTACCTCCTAATGACTCGACCACGTTAGCTTTGGGCACTTTTAGTTTGTCTGCTACGTAGCGAACAAGATGTGGCGTGATTAACAGGTTAGTCCAAATTTGCACGATATTTCTTTCCTGTATTCCGATCTTAAGTCCCACCTCTTAGGAGAAGATTTCATTAAGTGACCTGTACACTTGGTATTTTAAGTTCACACTTTGTGGAGATGTGCTGTCTCTTTACTTCTCAGATGTGGCAATTATGCACATAACTACTACTCTAGAAGTGCCTGCTGAGATGACTACACGTTAATGTGAAATGTAAGGTGCAGTTTGCACTGGTGATCATAGGTACAGAGAGTCCTCCTCTCCTCTATTCCAGGACAGTGATGGGTCCAATCCACAACGTGCGCCGATTATGTGGGTATTTCTGCGGAACACATTGAGGGAAACCGAATAGTCATTTTCCATCGGGCCTGCGTATAGTCACGTTTTCCCTCCAGTGATTCTGGGCAATCGAATGTAGCAGCACTTTGTGGCCAATAAGCAGAACCCGATGTGCATGTCGTTCACGGCAGACCCGGTTCCAACCGCTGTCGTTCCGTTGACACTTGTCATGGCTTATTATAGCTTTTCATTCCAGTAGAGCACCTTTTACACAAAACTTTATTTGAGTGTGAAGCAAAAGGAGCGAAAGGGAAAACTTTTTGTGAGCGAAAGAGTGAGTGACGAAAAGTAACCAGCGGTTTACATGCCATCGCATTCATCAGGAAACGACAATAATAAAAAAAAAAGATGCTTTTTCAAATTTGGTTTTCTGCCAGTAAATCTAACGAGTAAAAAAATGACAGCGTCATTGACCTGTCACTTTAAGGGTTAATGTTGCTGGCGAGAAAATACTATTCAGTCCCGGCGAGTCTCCTAAGCTAAAATCCTTCTCACCCCTCCTTCACATCACAGATGCCCTTGGGAGCCTTGGTGACTTTAAAGAGTTTAAAAAAGACTTTAAAAATAACGAGCCGAGCGTTTAGAGGTTAAAAGCACTTATTATGATCCAACCTTCCTGCCATATTTTTACTCTGGCATGGTTGTCTTGCGTTCCAAGTGAAGATGAACTGTGAAGTTGTGCAAAGATATAGAGTCTGAATGTCATTCATTACAACACTTCTGGACAGCGGGTGAGTTAACTAACAGAATCCATGATACACAGTCAATCGTTGTCTAATATTTTAATCAATCATGCAATGATTATTATACATATTTCACCCTCTTTCTACAATGTGAGTTGAAAAGATTGCATTATTTCCAAGGTAAATGTTCAGAGAACTTCTGCGGTTAAGCCATATTTTCAATATACTTTGAATCGATTCATTCATTTAATAGTTTTGTAATGTTTTCTTAAAAATGATGCCAAATTAATAAATTGAAGGCTGTGGTGTAGTGTGCCAGGCAAGGTCCTGCTGTACGACCTCGCTTTTCTATTTATTAGAAAACAAATTTTTATCACAGATAAAAGTTTAACTGGAAAACATTACTAATAACATTATTATTAATAATAATAATAATAATGTTTTGATTCCTGATATGATATGTTGATCAGCCAAGTGGGCCTTCTATTAAAGATATGTCAGGGTTTACCGTTGTATTAAAATGTCCTATAATAAACTAGAAAACGTGGAAGTCATACATGCTTATGTGTGCGTGTGAATATATGTTTGTTTATGTATGTTTACATTATGTTCCCGTGTGTGGACGTATTTTCACCTATGTGTATGTAAGCCTACATACAGTATATAGAATGCATATATCATTTGGTATGTTTAGCTATGTGTATGTATGTATGCGTATGTATGTTTACTTATTTTACTGTATGCATGTAGGCCTATACCTATGTGTATGTATGCATACGTATGTTTCTGTATGTTAACATATGTTTCTGTACATAGGTATAGGCCTACATATGTTTAGCCATGTGAATGTATTTATACATATGTACGTATGCATACGTACTGTATGTGTCCGTACTCATTTCTATGTAGCCTATGTGTTTGTGTGCCTACGTATGTTTGTGTGGCGAGTATGAGTTTGTATACGTAGCCTATGTGTATTAGTATGTGTATATGTATACAATGTGCAGGTAGTATGTCTTTTATTTATACGCATGTACATATACATGTATACTTATGCGTAGGCTACATAATATGTTTGCATATATGCACAAATGTATGAATTTGTAGTAGTATGTTAAGCTATTAGTATGTACGTTCACGTATGTTTGTCTGTGACTGTGTAAGTATCTTTGTGATTGAGTGCAATGTATGTGTATTGGATATTCTTACATATGATATTGTCATCGTCATGCTTGCAGCAGTGCGAGTAATTAACATGAGGATAACGTGTTAAACAATGTCTCTGTTATAGCGTTCCACGGTAGAGGTGTTTCATCACATAGACTCTACCTCCCCCTATTGGGCTCTGTGGGTAACATACTTACCGGTAAGCTGGCACGTTCTTAGTGCGTGTGCTTTTTAAACAATATAGAAAGAGTGATGCTCTATTCTCACAGCATATACTGAAAGATTGTTTGCTGTAGGCCATAATTCTATTATTGTAGCAGAATGCAGAAGGCCCTATTGATTCAAAAGGTCCCTCTGTTGATCAATATATTTTTCTGTTCAGTAGAGGTCAAATATCCTACACTTTTTCACTCTAGATTTTATACTGTACTCTAATGCACCGTACGTTTGTTAAGAGGATCACAATAGATTTGGAACACGACTACAACAAACGTCAAAGCAGTTGGCAGAAGATAGTCAAAAGAGATACAAAGAGTTGGAATGGTCACTCTTTACACTGATAACATTTGTTTTTGAGCTGTCGGCTGTATAGAAATGACACAAAAGATTGCCTTCACTTTGATCACATTCCCTCCCCATAGAACGGACGGATGGACAGATTTTCTTTTCTTTTCTATACTTACTATTCTTTACCGCAGGCTATACCTTCTTCCCTTTACTGTACTCTACTCTCATGTAACCTCTCCTGTTCTTTACTGTACTCTACGGTAGTGCACTCCACTCTATTCCACTGCACTGTACTCCTCTACGCTGTACTAAACTCCAGTGTACTGTGATCTACTGTACTCTACTGGATTTGGATGATAGGACAGTCTAGATGTGTGTCAGTCCATTATTCCTCCAGAGGAAGTCCTCTTTACGTTGAAACATGAATGATACCGTCACCTCTGATGCTAAAATTGGCTAATTCAGTTTTGACATTTGGTTCTTCGTATGTGGATGGTTGTCTTTGTGATGAGTGAAATTTGTCATTCAATAATAAGGATATTGATAAGAGTGATGTTGAAAAAATTCTATTAATAAAGGCAATTTGTTGATAACCCGAATCCTGATAATGTCTAGATAAAGTAAAGCCGCCTGAGAGTAGCTTTTATCACCTGTATGTCTCAGAACACCCTTTATATAGATGCGCCTGAGAGTAGCTTTTATCACCTGCATGTCTCAGAACACCCTATATATAAAGCCGCCTGAGAGTATCTTTTATCACCTGTATGTCAAGTCAAGTCAAGTTTACTTATATAGCAAATTTTAAAATAACAGTAGTTGACCAAAGTGCTGTACACAAATACAATATAAAAAAAAACAAAGAACAAGAAGGCTTAAAATTGCATATTAGCAACAACAATGAATAAGATGAAATAAAATCTTAATCTGTATTAAACGCCAATGTCTCAGAACACCCTATATATAAAAGCCGCCTGAGAGTATTTTTTATCACCTGTATGTCTCAGAACACCCTTTATAGAAGCCGCTGAGCCTGAGAGAAGCTCTTATCACCTGTATGTCTCCGAACACACTATATATACAAGCTGCCTGAGAGTAGCTTTTATCACCTGTATGTCTTCCGGAAAGACCAGATATGGGGAGGAAATACCTGTGTGGCCACACAAATCCATTTCAGGCACAGGCTCTCTGTCCCCCGGAGGGACCTAGTCTGCCTTGCGTGCGTCAAGTCTTGTAGATACTACTACCCTGACTTACTTTTGTAACTCTTTATGCAAAACTGAACCATACCTGGAAGGACTCAATGTAAAAGAGCAGTTTGGGAAATGGGTCCATTATATGTTGATGTTTCTGATCAATAAGGGGCAATCCTGAAGATTTCATGGAAATAAATGTCAGTTAAGTCAATATTTATCACCAAATGAGTTACCACAATGGTGATTGAGCCTATGGCCTAAATATGAATGCCATTGTCTTTGTAGTCATTAAGAGTTAGCTCTGGGAAAAATGACAGTTTGTCGCCACAGTGAAAGAAACTGGAATCTTTGCGATGGCAATTTAAGACCTCAGGTACGTCTCAGCTTCCTCTATTTGAAATGTTTGGACACAACAAAATAATGACTGATGCTAAAAGAAAATAGGTTAATTTTAGCTCAAAGGAAAAATGGCTGGTTTGGTCTATACGGGGTACTGGAACGGTACTAGAGCGGTACTGATGGGCTGTGTGATTGACTATTTTAGAAGAAAGTCAATCCTTTTTGACTATGAATTCACCATGTCTGTGGGGACGAAGTTAACTCTACAACGTGCTCTTTTGATGCATCACTTATCTTTCTCTGCATAACTTAATAATTGGATGGACCACTCTAGCCTCAGAGAAAACCAATTTTTTTACTGTAGTATTTTAAAGTAATACAGTAAAAAAATCCTGGGTCCCATTATATTATGTCCCAACAATTTTCAACTTATTCGCTTTCTCAGGTGTAATTGTACATAAAATATACTATTCATTTTGGGGTAATATCAAGTTTAATTCTCCACGAACATCAAAATGTAATGTATACATAGGATCGTTAGGATGGACAGGCTCGATAGCGGGCCTTCATGAGCATGCTCGTTAGCCAAGGTAGCCGACCCTGAGCAGGTAGCTTAAGCATCCTACCTGCTAGGCGACTTTTAAAGTTAAGGCAAACCTCCGCAGCACACACTGTGCGAACTGTTTCTTACTGTCGGGTCGGTGGTCCACAATCAGCATCTTGTTAGTATCCCCATGGACACTCTGATTATCCATACTTTCTCTGAAAACATTAGCCTGGGACCCTGACGAATCTCGCTAGCTCATGTTTCATTTGCTCTGCAGATTAGGTCAGGGAATTTCAAACTTTAATATTTTAAGGCTTAATAAGACGTGAATTGGGTTCTCATTTGGATCCTAATGCTTTAGAGTCTATTGCTACCATTAAAAAACTAATTTGCACATTGGAGCGAAGTCTGTTTATACGTTTATATGAATAATATTTTCAGTTTATTGCTTATTTTATTTGAAGATAGAATGATTGAACTTTAAGTCTTTGAATTATATCAATATATCGTAAGGCGTTCAGTTAGCTTTGCAAAGTCGGTAGAAATGTCAGAGGCCTACTTTTTACTTAGAGTACATTTCAGAGCCTTTACTTTTCCATTTGTACTTAAGTTAAGAAGTTAAATCAGTTTTTCTACTTTTACCAGTCACTTTTTTTTGCACTTCTACTTGCGTAAAGAATGTCTGTACTTTTGCCACCGCTGTTGGATACCAAACTCGAACTGCATGTTGATCACTGTCCTCATCCAGACGGTGTATCAACACTCTCTACGGGTGCATACCTTTGTGTGAGGAAAGAATGAAACATTTCCCCTGCCGTTGTCTTCCTCCTCGCAGGAGAGAAGCCCTTCACATGCGAGGCCTGTTGGAAGTGCTTCGCGTCCAAGGAGTACTTGAGGCGCTACCCCAACATCCACACTGGGTCCAGGACCTACAAGTGTCAGCAGTGTGTGAGGTGAACGGTCTCTAAAAGAAACACAGACTATCTGCCAATGCTGCTATCGACTAGCGAAAGCAGGACAGAGTTCATATTTTAACAAGCTAACTATTCATGTACGGTAATTTTGACAACTGGCAGGATAGCCAAGTCTCTAGTAGTTACAGTGTTTGAATGTCAGCCAAATGTGACTGGGTTTCAGACCCCGACAATACTGGATTTACGGGGTTGATCGCAAAATTAGGGAGTTACAAAATTACTGATTATCGATATATCGGCCAGTATTCAAAATATCGGTGCATCGGATTCGGCGGTTCGAAATATATATATACAGTATATTGTGATATCCTGGGGATGGAGCAGCTTCTTGGGATTTGCCACTCACCCTCAGACAATTCTTCAGGCATTATTTTTCCATCGATCGACTCCACGTACGCACATCCTGATGCTTTCCCTAACACACTGACGCCTGCCGATACGACAACGCACTCGGTGGAGGCCGGTCATGACATCAACACACACACACAGGCTTCGTGGCCATGCTCAGGTCCGAGCGAGGAGCAGACGTCATCATCTCCCTCAGGGATCCATCCTATAAGATCTTGGATGTCAATGAAGCTGAGCCGTCGAGGAAACTTGGCAGTGAAAGCGTAAAAGGCCTTGATCATAGCTTTTGTGTGCACTCTGGCTGTGCCTTGTAAAGTTAGCCTTGGAGAATCATAACTACACACTTGGTGATTATCAAGTTAGTGTGCATTCAAAAGAATGGGTGAAATCCCCTCAAATGAATTAAGAAAAAAAGAGTCTGGTCTTTAAGTAGACCTAACTAAAAGCTCATGTGTGTTATTGCATGTTTGGGTCCCCATCCTCTAAAAAGTATCAAAACCAACCATAGATGCTTGTGTGCATGTTTTTTTTTACCTCTAGATGGCAGCGTTAGCAAAATACACCAACCTATGAATCACTTATGAACTTTAACGCAGTTCTGTGTCCTTAGACCAAAAACACCCGTCCTCACCATCACCTTTGACAAGGCTCCTGCAAGCCCAATAAAGAGATCCATGTCTTCCAGGATGAACACATCCCAGGGGCCCCCATAGTGAATCACTCCCCTCTGGTCAACCGGTCTCCTCCATGATGCAAGGCCCCAGGGGGGCGCCAACAGGGGCGTCCATTCCCCTCCGTTTTCCTGGCATCCCTGTGTTTATGATTAAGCAGAGCAGCTGCTGCGGCTCAAGGGAGGGGTCGGCAATAAACACCTTTACTTCGGACCACCTGACTCCTACTTTCTTTTTGATCTGGTCTATGTTACTCCCCTAACCCCTAGCCTACTTAGGGGACGTAACAAAATTGGGGGCTTGTCCAGACAAACTTTCCCAGTACCAGATACATTTTTGGAGTAAATGTATAATAAATTTAAAAAAAAATAAGGAATTGGCAGGCCTCCCCTACAGGGCTTCCTGGCTCAACACAAAATAAGAAATGACAAAACAGAACTGCTAAGCACTGCAGTTGACGGCAGCGATACAACCAGGCAGCAGGTGACAGCAGACAACGATCAGCATCAAAAGAGATATGAGGAACCCGACTGTTCCTTATGAAGAAAGGAAGACATGAGAAACCTGACTGTTTCTGAAGTGACGTACAGCAGCTAGCAGCATAAGTCAGAGGAGGCTTTGATGTATCCTTTAGAGAGGTGTGACCTCTCTAAAGGACGACGCATGCTCCACTTCTGAGAACCAGGGGTTGTTCTCACAAGAGGGGCTGTGATAATGTGGTAGCGGATGCCCTTTCAAGGGTTTGGTAATGTGTATGATTTGTATTGCAGCTACGGCTTGATAACCAGTGGGGGTTGGTTTTTTGTTTGTGGGGGTGTTACATTCCCATGTGTTTCTAAGGTCCTTTTGTGTATGCTGCCTCTAGCTCCAGACCCTCGGCTCCACCCCCTCTGCTTCCCCTCAACGAGGCACACCTAGACACCTAATCAAGGGGGCTGCATGTATATAGAGAGGAGCTGCATGGCAGATGCTCTGCTCTCGGCTCCACGCTCTGCTCTCTGGCTCCACGCTCTGCTCTCGGCTCCACGCTCTGCTCTCGGCTACACGCTCTGCTCTCTGCCCCATGCTGATCGTTGTCTGCTGTCGCCTGCTGCATCGCTGCCGTCAACTGCTTAGCAGTTCTGTTTTGTCATTACTTATTTTGGGTTGAGCCAGGAAGCCGTGTAGGGGAGGCCTGCCATTTTGTTTGTTCCCCCTTCTTCTCCTGTTTTCATCGTGGCTAGGATGAGCAAACAAATTTTTATCTACCTTTTTAGAAAGATCCTTTTTTTTGTTTGTTTCTAGCCAGGGATACCTTTTGTTTGTTTTGTTGGCCTGTGGGTCTCCCTGAAGATAAATGCTCGAGTTGGCAATAAACACCTTTTACTTCAGACCACCTGAGCTCCTACTTTCTTTTTGATGTGGTCTACGTTACTCCCCTTACCCCTAGCCCACAGGGACGTAACACGGTGCAACTGATTTTTATTTTTTTTTCCCTCTTGAATGCCATTGGCTTCACTCATGGAGACTTCTGAGGGATAGTTTGAGGTTCACAGTGAGGAGAGTGCAGTTGTGTGTCCATGTATGGTGAGCCAGCCTTGGTGTGGAGCTCCAACGTGTGGAAGTCATCTGATCAGCTGGATAAGGAGCAGTGAGGCAGAACATTTCTGCCTTTGTTCATTTGCATCAAGACAACATATGAGTCATAAGTTATTTTTGCCTTTACCATCACTATTTCAGTTTCATAAATATGTCCTTACAGTAATACAACATTTTTTATCATTATTCTGTGGCAATTCCAAATCAATGGTCTGTAAGAAGTTGAAAAGACTAGAAAGATTTCTATCGGATTATAGACCTAATAATGTTGCTTGAAGACATCAGGTCCCAGCCATGCAGCCACCTACCTGCAACATTGAACACATAGAAACAGAGGTCATTGGTTGTACCTTTTTTTTATCAAATAAGAAAAAGAAATGGCACCAACAAGTGGTATCTTCACCCTCATTCCACAACATAATAACAATGTTTCATGCAATACAGGTGTGTTTGGGGAACCGAAGGCGGAGCTGAAAGCTAGTCAGAAGGACAGTTGGCACATAGCGCTCCCCCTTAGGCCCCGGACTACAGAACTAATGTTCTTAGCCGCTATTCAAACATTTATCATTAACTTGAGTGGTTTACACATGACAGCAAAAACGAAAATAGTATCCAGTACATCTTTGAGGGACTGTTTTCTCAGTACAGCTGGCAAGAATAGGCAGTATTATCCTTGTGATGCATACAGATGCAGAAAGAACAAAAAAAACACCGTTCTGTTGCATTTTGATTTGCTTTGACCATCAGGAAAAAAGGCTGACAAAAAATATTATTTATATATACAAAATATATATTTATTTTGCTTGTGTACTCTAAAGTCGCAAATGTGCAACAGTACATTTGAAGTCATATTTTTTCTACAATTGTAAACCCTAAATAGGGTCTACGAGTTCACAAGTCTGTGTTACAGCTGCACAAATCCTATCCTGTGCGTCACAACTTCGAGAAGTCATGCACTTCACACTTTTTCTACAATCATTGCAGCGCAGTTGGTGCAAAAACATTCACGCACCCATGTTTCATAATCTGAGAACCTGCACAAAATTTGTGCATTCGATAAACCTGAATGTGAACTAATGCATCCGAAGTTGCAAATCTGTGAAATATTTCCTCACAAATGAAATTATATAGATCGCTATGTAGATTCAGCATTTTAATGAGGGAGCACAAGTCCATTGTTACAACTGCTCCAATCTGCTCCTGCAAGTCTCAGCTTTGGGGGTTTTTGCAGGTAGTTTTGCAACACGTCTAGACTTTTGCTACAATAATACCTTCATAGTTATTTTGCATGTTTTTGTGGTAAGGAAGGAAACTGCTACAAACACGTGAACCTATAAAACTCACACAGATTGTATATTAAATGCAATTCATTTTACTTTGGGTGTTGAATATACTGAAGAAATATATACAGAGGTGACACTCACACAGTAGTTCATTTACTGTATAATGCCTTCCATGCTAGAGAGCCTTTACACACACATACACACACACACACACACACACACACACACACACACACACACACACACACACACACACACACACACACACACACACACACACACACACACACACACACACACCCCGGAGGAATGGACTACAATACGTCCTTACTCATTTGGATTTACGCACACAAAATCATGCACACACAAGATGGCTGTATGTACAAAAAACATACAGCCATACAGCCACAAACAAAAAAGGATTTAAAAAACACCACACAATTGTGTGAAGTCAACACCCTGGACATAAACCATGAAGTTCACCGGCGGGACCATCAACAAACACACACAAACACACTCACACTGCAGGCTACTAAGAAGTTGGGAGCTTAACTAACTGTCTGGGTTCCATCTCGCAGCGAATTCCCAGCCGAGACCTTCCTGATGAATTGGGTTAATTTCTAACACAAACAACTTTCTTTTTTAAAAGCGTGGACTGAGAATATTGAGTGTCTCTTCCCGAGGGGATGACATCATTGTATGCGTTCTCCGACCCACTGTTTTGGCAGAAGGCTACTTACAGGCAGGCTTATGTGTTTATGTTCAGGGGAATGCCATATGGAGTGTTTATTCCAACAAGGTGACACTCGCCAGCGACCAGAGCCGTTGCGGGAACGGGTACTTAGGAGAGGATGGCATCTCTCTTAGTCTTCATATGATCGTGGAATTAAAAGAGTAGGTAACAGGTTGAACCAGGTCTTTCTCATGAAAGTCAATATTATTTGACTTTGAATTATACACCTTTCCAATAAATTTGTACAGAAACCAGGTAAATTGCTTCTCGTTGTTTTCATTTGTAAATTTACCATTAAAAGATAAGTAACTTCCACAACTTAGTTGGCTACTTCCAACGAAGATGCTAATGCATGCATATTGACTAATCACTAGTGGGTGCCCCATTAAGATTACAAGCCCATTAAGGTTTTTTTACAATACATTCTAGGATTATGTTTGTCAATACAAATATGGTGAGATGTAATGGGAGGAATGATCGAGTGAAATAGTGAAAAAGGTTGAAAGAGGAAGTGGAAAGTAATTTTAGTTTAGTATAATGAGGGCAAAAGCAAGCTTCACCACACAGACTACGAGATAGAGAGAGTGAAAGACACAGAGAGAGTGAGAGTATGCAGGGACAAGTAGGAGTGTGGTCAGTCATTAAAAGGGGAGACACTCCAGAGTGGGAATGCTTTCCCCTCCTCCACTTACTACTCCATGTTGAAGGATTAGGACGAATGTGCAGTGTGTGTGTTCGTGTGGGGGGACACGTCAGTACACTGTAGCACATTATATTTTATAGTCGAGTGTAAATGCTTGAAACGTGTCAAGATTATTCCACAAGGCACAGTAGGCTTTCATGTTTTATTCTCACACGACTTAAGTAGAATAAGTGGAAAGCGGTCCAGAACTTACATTATAGCAATCCTATGGTGCAGTGGAAGATTGGTTCTAGGCGGATGCAATTATTATTTTGCAACCCTTTGCATCCACGGCCAAAGTGATATTGGTATTTCAAAGAGTGGGTCTTTGAACTTTACGATTATACTGTATCAAATTATGAAACGGGAATTTCTGGTGTCACTGCAGAAAGTGCAGGACATTAAGGGACACTAGAAGAAGTCATTGATTTTGTTGTAGAACGACAAAAAGTGTGTGGAATACACTTTTTGTATATTGTATGGAAAAATACATGTATATCTTTGACTATAAGTAAGATCAATATAAATGCAAAACTCTAATGCAAACATTACAGACAGTTGAGGTCCACTATGGGCTACTGACAGGAAGGAGGGAATTTTTACACTTCAATCTAGGGTAATGGTATGATAGTTGTTCAACGCCCCAGGGGCGAGGCCCGCCAACCCCCCCCCCCCCCCCCCCCCCCCCCCCCCGCCGGCACCTGTCATTCTTTTTGTTCCTCCCCCCTAACCACACAACCACGTAGCTTTACCAATCTCTCGATAACAAAACAAACATTAAATCGAAACAATATGGAGAGCAATGTCTTATGATGTCTTAAAGCTGTGAGCTGTCACTTTAGACCTAGCCTATAGGGTGTCTATACACCCTTAAGAGCGGCCCACGGCATCCTGGGAAGCCAGACCATTAGTGCCTCCAGCGAGTGAGGACTGTGCCGAGCCCATTACATAGGTCTCTTTGGCCATGACCAGAAAGCCATTAGCAGGGAGTGAATGCAAGATCTGGCTCTAGAAGACACGAGAAGATGTCGGCCCCACGGAAGGCTGGCAAAAACAGAGAAGCTCCATGCTGTGTGCTCCTCTGGAAGATATGCCCGCACCTTTTTCTCAGCCTATCCTTGGTCGGATATGCAGCCTTGGGAGCGCTGCTTTTTAAGAACATTGAAGGTCGAAAGGAACCCAATTCAACTGACGAATACCACGAGTTCCTGGGGCAGATCATACAGAACATCACCAGTAAGTAGCATTAAACATAGCTATAACCCTTTAAAATACAATATAAAAATAATAATAATGCATATTGTTTTGCTATTACTCTTGGTTCCCTTGCAGACAGTAAGCATACGCAAGACGATTTGGTGGTGGAACTAGAACAAAATATCAAAACAGGCTTCCAGTCCATCTGGCTGCAATATCCAGAAAGATGGGATTTCTTTGGCTCCATGTTCTTCTGCTGCACTGTCTTCACAACAGTTGGTAAGTAGGTTTGATGGAATGAATAAGTTTCCTTTAATCAAATTGAATCGACTGAAATAAAAGTAAATGAGCTTTGAATGAAACATGGGATGCTGCTCTCACCGTACCCGTCTTTCATTCCACTAAAAGGTAGGCAGTTTAAATGAACGATTAATGCTGTGCTGGAGTAAATTGTGTGTGAAGCGAGTATAACTGTTAATCACTAGGAAGTCCGCCTGGATCCATCTATTATTTATTTGATGGAAAGCTTCCTGGGTGAGGTAGCCTACGCTTGGTTGAGATTTAACTTCTTTTTCAGTCAATAACATTGACACGACATGAGAGTAGACACTTTCGGTAGTGTACCGGGTTTAAGAACATTAAATACAGGACCCATGAAATAGATAATGCTGTTAATAGTAAGTGTCGCTCCAGTTGTTAAATACTAGGATACTATGCCTTCGGTTGAAGTTTAACAACACAATTGTTGGTTAAAAGAAAACAATATGATCGACGCGATCGCCTGTACGCGCTCACTGCCCTGTTCATCTATAGCGCTGAGAACTGCAAGGTGGAGTTCAAGGGAAAAACAGGGTCATTATGTTCCGATTTAGAAATAAAGAACCGCAATTATTGAATGGAAGAAACGAATGTAGGCCTATTGAAAACAAGAATTCTGCACGCGGATAAACAGGGTCAGCTTTCCTCAGACATCTGGCAACAATCTGACCAATTTGCGAGGTTCTGTGTTAAAGTAATACGCTATTATTATAGTATGTTAATAATTGGCCCGAAATAGAAGAGTACGAGCCGTAAACATGCCGTGCCGTGTCCTGTAGCTTCATCAGTGTGTCAGTACCGTCAGCTGTCGTGGGAGGTCCACCGGTGCGTTGGCGGGGGGATGATGGCGGCTGTTCCCTGCCTGCTGGTGACCACGGAGCGTTCACTTCACCAGCCCTGACCTCGCTAGAGCATCTAGTCTGCAGCTGAGACGCGAAAGACGCTAGAAGAAATAGAGAGTAGGCTATGGATACAGTGTGATACGAATACAGGCCTATACCCGTGCTTTATAAACATGATACATCGAGATGATCACTCAGCTAGCTTGCCCACCAGATTTTGATCAAAGAAAGTTGGCTTTTAATGAAAAGTAAATATATATAGGCCTATATAAGGAAAGGAAATGCAAACCTTATGGTTGATATTGATTGTTGAATTGGGATTTTTCTTGGGAAGTATACATGACACGATGACTCATGATGTGTAACCGCTTGTAACGATGCATTAGTTGGCTGCATGATATTGGTGGGCAGGGCAGCAGCTTAATGGCTTGGCGACCAGAGACAGCCACTTTGGAGCGGAAGACACTTAACGTTATCTAATCTACAAGCCTATTGCATTAATTATTTTATTCGATTTTATTTATATAATCATTGATTTATTGAAGTTCAGGTCGGTGTTTTCTTTGTGCAAAAATAAATGCACTTCAAAAAAGTTTTGATGCGTTGTTGTGATGTTTGTTGTGAAACTATTTAATTGCTTATTCTTTGATCCATTCATTTTCTGTGTTCATTAAAGTAAATGGCCAAGCTTATTTTATGACCCGTTTTGTGCAAACTAACTTAAATCGCTACTCTCGGGTCGTTCTGAAAATATGCAAGTCCTGGTGAGGTCTAGAAACGTACCACCAGGTGACAGCAATACCAAATAATAAATAAAGATCCCTGTAGCCATGCATGATTAAAAACACAAACAAAAAAGGGTCTGCCTTTAAACGTAAGACTGCCTTTAAAGATTAGACTACCTTGAAGACCTGGTGGTCTGTAGGCTTGATACCATCTACTCAAGTTTCCCTCCTCTCTACATTAGGTTATGGAGAAATCTACCCTGTCACCCTGCTGTTGGGTAAAGTGGTGTGTGTCCTGTATGCCATGGTGGGCATCCCTCTCATGCTTCTGGTCATGAGCGACGTTGGTGATGTCCTGGCTGTGCTGCTGTCCCGTGCCTACAGACGCATCCACAAGCTAGGCAAAGCCCTCTTCTACCGCTCCTGGTCCCCCAAGAAGGCCTCTAAGAAGGCGTGGGAGGAGACCCACCACACCCTGGAGGACGGCACCTTCGTGTTCAGCCATGACGCGGTGATGCGCCAGCCCATGGACATCTGCCAGGTCCTCCAGAACCAAAAAGACCTCAAGCAGAAGCTGACGCAGCTCAAAAGCAACAAGGAGATCTTTGAAAAGATCCTGGCCCGGGAGAACTTCCTCTGCCAGGGCCCGCTGCTGCGGAGCCGGTCCTGCCCCGAGCTGGACCGCATGCCCAGACCACCCAAGGGCCGCGCCATGTGGGACTTCTCGGGCATCGGGACCAACATGGACGGCCTGGACGTGCCCTTCGTGCTCATCCTGCTGGTGGTGGTGACTTACATCCTCCTCGGGGGACTGATCCTGCCCCTGTGGGAGACAGATTTTGAGGGCTTCGACCCGTACTACTTCTGCTTCATCACACTCACCACCATCGGCTTCGGAGACATCGTGCCCAAGCACCCCAAGTACTTCATGATCACCTCACTGTTCATCATCGTCGGCATGGCGATCATGTCAATGGCCTTTAAGCTGGGCCAGACCCGCATCGTCAGTTTCTACCACACCTGCATCCGCTTCATGAGCCGGGGCCATGTGGTCACCATGCATGACCAGGAGATGATGGACCAATCAGAAGGTTACCTTTAGTCCAAGTACTGGCAAATGGAGTAACGCGGAGGGGGGGGTGGACTCATCTGAGATGCATTTGGGGTCACCAGAGAGTGCCGACATATAATTACAGCTGTTTGATTTAATATTTCATGATGCATGTCTAATTTGAAAAGAAGACGTGAAGGGTAAATGTCCCTCATATGCAAAGGATTTCAAGCCATGAGCAAGCTACTGCTAAATACTTCACAATATCAATCACAGATGTTGATTGGGTTAAAAGGCATGTGGCACAGAAATGGACACACAACGGGTCACAATCGTTTTCTAACATAAAAATGGAGGATTTTGAGGGAGAGGGCTGTTTAAATATGTCTTGATTTGGATGTGATGATGACATCTCCAATAGGTTGATGCATCATTATGAGTTGGACCAAAACTGTACTGTGCTTCAGCCCTTGTCCTGTGTTAATCTTGCTGAGGCACCGAAGATCTGTGCCATGGTTTACCCATGAACAAAGGTCTCCCAAGGTCCTATTGAGTGCTAATTTGAAACGCTGTCTGGCTTGTTCCACTGCTGACTGACGTGTAACTAGCATGAGTTGAAAACAGACACACACACAAAGACATACACGCACGTTTTGCATGTGCCAAAAGCTGCATACCTGCCTGAGGTTCCTCGAGGATACTTGAAACATTTGAAATAAACATATGTCATAGTAGTCCAAGCTCCTGTATGTTTCATTGGAGGTCGATTATTTTGGTCTCTACATGTATTCTTACCATGAGTTGTGCATATGCCAGTTTATCTCTCCAATACAAAGGGGCCATTATCTCAGTAACATCTGATAGAGGGGTAACAGTGGAGTTCCGTTTATGAGGCCTAATGCAAATAGCCTGAGATAAAATGATGACCATGGCTCAGAAGGTTACCTTTAGTCCAAGTACTGGCAAATGGAGTAACGCGGAGGGGGACAGTCGGGGGGTGGACTCAACAGTCATGATATTTGGGGTACACAGAAGGCCGACATATAATTCAAATAATTTATTTAATATTTCATGATGCAATGTTAATGGTGATGGGACGCTGGTCGATTAACCGGTTAATCCACTCATATTCACAACAGACTCAGGCTATAAGCAAACACTGATACAATGAATTCACAACGGTAGATAGTGCACATCACAAACGTTGAATTGCTTGATTTAGTGACTGGCACGAAATGGCATCACACCGCATTAGAAACGTCAGCAGTTGCACTTTGAAGATCCGAATATGGTGTTATTGATAGTCAGTATTTGGATGTGATGATCTCATAGCTGCAATAGGTCTATTACATTATGAGGCTTGGACAAAACTGTACTGTGCTTCAGATTAGTTGTCCTGTGTATAATCTTTGCTGATGGCACCGATAAGATCTGTAGCCATTTCGTTAGACCGTAAGAACAAAGGTTCCCAAGGTCCTATTGAGTGCTAATTTGAAACGCTGTCTGGCTTGTTCCACTGCTGACTGACGTGTAACTAGCATGAGTTGAAAACAGACACACACACAAAGACATACACGCACGTTTTGCATGTGCCAAAAGCTGCATACCTGCCTGAGGTTCCTCGAGGATACTTGAAACATTTGAAATAAACATATGTCATAGTAGTCCAAGCTCCTGTATGTTTCATTGGAGGTCGATTATTTTGGTCTCTACATGTATTCTTACCATGAGTTGTGCATATGCCAGTTTATCTCTCCAATACAAAGGGGCCATTATCTCAGTAACATCTGATAGAGGGGTAACAGTGGAGTTCATTTATGAGGCCTAATGCAAATAGCCTGAGATAAAATGATACGTGGCTTCAATTTCAATTCAATTTTATTTGGATAGTCCTTAATCACAGGTACAGTCTCAAAGGGCTTAACAGGCCATATATTTATGGAATACATAAAAGCCAAAGATTTCAAATAATTTAGTTAATACAAATTAAATGGTATATGGTGATGGGACGCTGGTCGATTAACCGGTTAATCCACTCATATTCACCACAGCCTCAGGCTATAACAAACAGAACAATGAATTAAAAAGGGTGAAGTGCACATAAAACAAACAGACAACTGCTTATTTAGTGACTACACAAATATGCATCAACCCCATTAGAAACGTCAGCAGTTGCACATTAAAATCCGATATGGTAGTTATTGTGAGCCAGTATATAGAGGTTAGTCTCTCTAGCTGCAGCAGTCTATACAATCTGGAGGCTTGGAAGAGTTATGTAACCCAGAGATTAGTTAATCAGGAATATAGATTTGAATATCGTCAGCATAACAGTGGAAGCCAATTTCGTAGCCGTGGATAATATCACCAAGAGGACGCATGTACATTTAAAAAAGCAGTGGACCAAGGATTGACCCTTGATGGATACCAAAACTTAGTTGCAATATTTTGATTCTGATCCATCACAGAGAACATGGATATAATATCTGTGAGAAGATCTAAACCAGCGGAAGATCAGAACCTTTGACGCCAACATAGCGGTCGAGACGATAAAGAAGAATGCCATGGTCGATTGTGTCGAAGGCAGAACTGAGGTCAAGCAACACTAGAACAGAGCTTTCATTGCTATCCATAGTCGCGAGAAAATCATTAGCCACTCTTGTCACAGGAGTTTTAGCGGAAAGGAAAGTCCTGAAATGGTTCAAATAGATTGACACCTGACGTCATCAGGTGACGTCAGGTGTTTGGTTTGCTACAATCCTTTCCAGTAGCCTACTTTAGAAATTAAAGGAAGTTCAGCTAAAAGATATTTTGGTGGACTGCAGGAGGGTTGCTTCAGGGTGGACACTTGGTGCTGGCTGGGTCAGATGGAGATGACAGGCATCAATTCTTTACTAATGGATTAGATTTTGTGTTCAAATAATTCAATTAATTTGATGCTGAGAGGGAGAAGCCCACATTTTGAGTGTTTTGAGTCAGTTCTTATTGGAAGTTGATTACACTGGAGAAGTAGGCGTTCCTGGAAGTAGTTAATGCAGTTTTGGAGATGAGTAGGCTGTCATGCCATGCAGAATGAAAGGACTTCAAGTTGATTTGAGCACTATTTGCGTTCTAGTATTCTGCAGCTTCGCTTCAGGCTACTAGTGTCTTCAGTGAACCAGGGTGCTGTTTTTTTTCATTGGTTGCTTTTTAATCACAAGTGGAGCAACATATTTGATGGCTGTAGATAATGCACTGTTAAAGTCACCAGGAGACTATTCACAGAGACAGAGTAGTTAGGTACTCCTTGTGATATTAGTGAACCTTAAGAAAAGTTGTTGTTTTTAACAACGGTATGATTCATGCTCCTATCGGTTTGCTTTTCCTGTCTTCTTGTCAAAGAGATCTAGGCTTTATTCACTTTTATAAATTGCAATGAGCACCATAAAAGCAGAGTCCTCAATAATTGAAAGATTACCATCATGGTCTCTTTTGATTTTTGATCGAAGTTTAAAAGCTCTATACAAGTCCTGCACACATACACTGTTCATTTGTATAAATTAACAGTTGGGTATGGGACAGATTGGGGCTTAGTTACTGATAGTCAAGTCAAGACAATACAAATTTGTCCCGACAACAAATCTATAGATGTAGGGATCACAACTCACCGCAAGAAGGAGCCATTGAGTCACGCAGGAGGCTCCGCACGCTCTTCACACGCTTCCAACTCGGATTTATGAAAGCAAAAAAAACATCAACTTTAATGGCCAATGTTTAATTGATCCGGTTGATAGTTTAATTAAACTTTTTTTATTAGAGGGAAGAAAAAAGAGACCTGGCGACTGCCAACTGATCTATCTTTCTCACCTCTTCCCACTGTAATTATAAGAACTTTTTAATAGGCCTATTTATCCAACTTCAAAAATAGGTTAAAGCTGTTATCTGATATTGACACGACAAAATAAAATCTCATATTGAATACACGTGGAGGGCAATGAAATTAGTAGAAACTATTCAGTGTATGTCTAGAAGACCAATCGTAAAGGCCAATTTTTTCTTATTATTGTGCTATCTGCGTAGCGGGAACAGTCTACTCCACACAAAGGTTGAATGACGTCAAGGACCCGTCAAGTAGGGACGGCTTCTGATGCGTCTCTCGTCAGTGCAACAGAGGAAAAAGGGAATTAGCCTGTGCGCATGTAAGGTAAGATTCTTTTTCAAAAGAAATCCTCCGGTTTCTGTCATTGTAGGCCTATACGTTCAAATGTTTTGTTACAATCCATGAACTTGTGTGGACTTTTACGCAGAACTTTTTAGGCCCATTATTGAGACCCATTCAATGTTTTTTTTCATGAGCAAAGGTTATGATATTCATTTTCATCCGGCTAAGGTAGTATACATGTCCTAATGGTGTTTGCTATGCTACAGGTGGTGTGCTTCTCTATGAGATTTCTGACTCCCGCCCTCTGTCTCCAAAAGAAGCGGACACGCGTGTATTTTCAAAAGGGCGAACATCTCCTTCGCTCTCTCCCGTGGGGACTGCAGTCATGGGGATACTAGACGCAGTCCGGCAGCTCAAGTTGATAACATGGCTCCGAGAGGAGAGGCAATCGAGGAAACTAATTCTCTTCATCGTTTTTGTCGCTCTGCTTCTGGACAACATGCTTCTCACAGTGGTCGGTACGTAGGGAACCTCATTTTATTCAGTTATTCGATACCCTTGATCTAAATGAGATGACCGTTTGTGTAAATATTAAGCGAACTTGGAAATCTTAATGGTAAAAAATCGTGCACCATAAGCGAGATATAATTGGATATTGTGCAACAAATTGGACCATTCAATTGTCCCCACTCCTGGCTCTTTTGCATGGTTCGTTTAGCGTATGTTCATTTATAATAATTATCTGCCTAGGATACCCATGCTCTCTATCTGTAAGCACTACCTTGTTAAGATTGGGTATTTTATAACTTATTATTAAAGACATTCGGATATATTAGGAATATTTTGGTAAGGAATTATTAGCAGACTCATTACGCACGTCTGCGCATAGCGATAACTATGGCCTTGATGGTGTGAAAAATATAAATAGATTTTCTTTTATGACACAGCCTCCTTAGAACCTAACCTTGAACGTTTTTATGATGGTCTGTGCTATTTTCTCCGAACAAATCAACCGAAACAGTTCGATCTGACGCTCCATTACGCACGGACGTGCGCGGTGTAATTAGACAGAGCGGGGTCGTCGCTGCTATCAAAAGGCGCCGAAGGCTTGGATTATTTTCTCAGTTTCCCCGGTTACCCAATAGTTATTATCTATAATAGACTGGAAGGTTATTTTTTATTATATCAATAAAAACAAACATGTTATATAGCCAATCAGTGACCGCAGAGCCGGAAATGTGTGTAATTGTGCAAATAAACTGAACAGAACCCATTCATCTATTAAACAAATATTGTCATTCTCGCCATAAAAAGTCTAATGCTGATTTGGAATCGAAATTTCCTTCGTTGTGAATCAAATAAAAGTATTACATATTAATAAATAGAATAAAGGGGGAAAAAAGGAAGAAAGAGATAAAGACAACAACAGATGTAGGACCTAAAGCGTTAAACATTATAACAGCCATGAACTGAACCCCTCATTGTGTTCCCCACCTTGCCAGTGCCCATCATCCCCAGCTACCTGTACACCATGGACGATACTCCGGTCCCCGTGGTGAGGAACAGCACACCGGCGCCCCAAAGCAGCAGCCCCGGCAGCTTTCAGAGCATCGTCTCCTTGTATGACAACACCGTCCAGGTTACCGGCGGGAACGCCACGGCTCAGCCTTCCTCAGACCGGAACCACCCTCTCTCCATTGCCAACACCGCTGCGCCAACGACACCGGTGACCTGGACACCCCAGCCCGGTGACGACTGCCCCAACTCCAGCAAGAAGTTACTTAATGAGAACGTCAAGGTGGGGCTGCTGTTTGCCTCCAAGGCCACTGTACAGCTGATCACCAACCCCTTCATCGGGCCGCTGACCAATAGGTAGGGTTTACTTTACACAGGCTTGTGTTTCTGTGGCCAACTGTTTAGAAATACTAATGACACCAATAAACCGTTGTCGTCCCGTTTTTTGTGACATTGATTACTAGTAACACTGTTTGCCTGTGTAGTAGGAATAGGCTATGCTGACTCTTAAGACAGGTTTCAAGCTCTTGGAACATGACCGTTTTCGACCAGGCGTCAACTGTTAACGACCAGAGCCTGTCAAACTACGCTTACTTTGTTGATGCACACCACACGGACACGCACACACATAGTAGTGTGTTCCAGACACTAATGGTTTTTTTTATAAAAAGAACTAAAGAAGTAACCTAGAGGGGTAATTGTAGCTTACATTCACAGCAAAATACAAAATACTCTCATTCCGTACAACAAAATGTACGGAATGAGAAGGTTTACTCTGATTTCTCTCCATCCGAGCCAGTCCGAGACAGTCTGCCAGTCAGAGTTCCTTACAGTATTCTACAGAACTTCTTATCAGAAGGCAAATTTACAGGAAATTGGACAGAAAGACCAACAACAGACTCCATTCTCTATGTTCTGTTTAGGATAATCAGATGTTGTGTATAATAACGATGTTTGTGTAATGTTATTCTGTGGCTATATAGTCATGTCTGTTTCAGCAGCAGACATCCAACTGAATCAAACAGAGCAAAATGATTCCCAAAATGTTTTTTTTCCCTTACTGAATCAATCATGTGGTGTGTGTGTGTGTGTGTGTGTGTGTGTGTGTGTGTGTGTGTGTGTGTGTGTGTGTGTGTGTGTGTGTGTGTGTGTGTGTGTGTGTGTGTGTGTGTGTGTGTGTGTGTGTGTGTGTGTGTGTGTGTGCTGCGTGCGCGAGCGCTTGTGTGAGTGCATGTGTTTGTTTGTGTGAACATTCTTAGCCTGTGCATGGGTGCATGTATGTTGCCACATATTTTTTAACTTTAACATAAATGTCAATATAATCTACCACCTTTTTACACAGAAATATTTTATATTCAGTTACATAATTCCCATAGATATCTCTCTGTGCAGCCTTTTCAGAACAGAATAGTCATACGATGTGCCATGCGTTTTTTGTTCTGAACAATGAGATTTGGAACAGGTACTCTGTCCGAATGGCTGAAGGATCTAGCCTCTATAGTTCTAGAGTGCTAGGGGTGAAGGTTTAAGGTTATTTAGAATGAGATGGCTAACAAATACAGGATCTATAGTTCTAGAGGGCAATGGTTAATTATCGTTTGGTTCTAAATAAGTAGATGTCTACTGGATCTAGGTAAGTTCTCCAAAGAATGCTATGGGGGAAGGTTCTATGGTTCTATGGAATATGATGGCTAACAGATCTAGATTCTATAGTTCAAGAGTGTGCTATGGTTGGCAGAGTTCTATGGTTCTAATTCGAAAGGTAGTTCATCATAGGATCATCCATATAGAGGCATGATATTTGATATTTGCCATACGTAAGGTGGTGAAGTTCAAGACAGTGGGTGCTTCTGACGTGGTTTTAATGAGATAAGAATACTATGGTCACATGTGAGTTGTTTCATTTGTGAATAGGGTACTATGCCTAAGTGTGACATGGCTCTATTTTGTAGACAGTGCTATAGCTGAATGCTTTGGTTCCATTAGGGATATAAGTCTGTTTAATGGTTGCAGGGTTCGAGAGAGTTCAATACATGGTTTTGTAGTTCGAGAGAGTGCTACAGGTTATGGTTCTAAAGTTCAAAAGAGTGCCTTGTTTGAAGGTGCTATGGCTCTGTAGTTCTATAGAGTGCTAAGGGTGATGGTTCTATAGTTCTATAGTTAGAGAATGCTATAGCTTAAGGTACTACAGCTCCATAGGGGGCTATGAACGAAGGTTATTTTGGCAGAGCACACCTCTGGAAGCAGCCATTAAACCCCAGGCAGCCAGATATGCTGTAATTGACAAAATAGAATCCTATTATCCTGTAGCGTCTTTCTCTCTTGACAAAGGGCAGTGCAAGCCAACTCATGCATGTCAGCTTGCTGTGTACAAACACTCATGTATCCTCAGAGATTGGCTTTATTTTAGACATCCGATTTCAATTAAAGATTTTTCGTGTTCTCTGCCGTGTTTTTATTATGAAGATATGAATCATACTTAAAGCCCCAGCTGAAATCTGCCAAGTGCTTTTTTTAGGGACCTAGCATGAATTTTATAGTTTAGATTTCCCCTCAGCCATATGTATATAAAAAACATATTTTTGTGTCCTTACAGAATAGGATACCAGCTTCCGATATTCATTGGCTTTTGCATCATGTTCCTCTCCACTATTAGTAAGTCTGCCGCTAAATCTCTTCACAAACAAAACCCTTTATCAATGATGAAATGAATGGGCCATTGACATCAATGCCTTTGATTTGTCTGTCTGTGTGTGTGCTGTGGTTCAGTGTTTGCCTTCTCATCGAGCTACACGCTGCTGTTCCTGGCCAGGTCTCTGCAGGGGGTTGGTTCCTCCTGCTCCTCTGTGGCTGGTGAGCAAGCTCTTCTTCATTCATCGTCTCAGTATCACAACAGTGTAAGAGGCCCCATTTTATCTCTCAAAGAAACATTATCACACAGCCATCACAAACACCTGGGATGGAAAGCAATTTACATGTCAGGGGATGTCTTTTACATGCAGGCTAGACTCGGTAGAATTTGGTTCATACTCCTGCCGGGTGGTTGGATCGAAGGCCAAGCTCCTCTTTTCCCGGAATTTGCTGCAAACCTGAATGACAGGATGCTGTGTCTCATGTCCATGTTTTGAACCCTTTCCTAAGACAATGTACACCAGACCCCCCTCTCACAGGAGCCCCGGTCAGGGTTCACCAGAAGTTGGTGGTCGTTATATCATATCATTCAGCTACAGGTCGCTCCTTCATAGCCATCTAGCCATAGCCAGATCCATTCCTCTGCCTTCTACAGCTTGTCTCCTCATTCAACCCACCTGGACTGCTTCACAGAGAAACTGCTTTTTGATTGGCTGCATTAAAACCGAGACCGAGAAGTCTATTCTTGCATGTTATTATTCTTGCGCAGATGTATCTATTGTTGCAGTAGATGTTAGAAATTGATGAATATAATTGCATAATCCCCTGCCTGATCTCTTCCATGGTGAACCTGACGGCTGTCTCGCTGCGCGGCTGTCTGGTTGTCATGCAGGGATGGGCATGCTGGCCAGTGTTTACACGGATGACGAGGAGAGGGGTCACGCTATTGGGATAGCCCTGGGTGGTCTAGCGCTAGGTGTACTAGGTGTGTATACAACACTGGCAGGCTTTTAAATACACGTTAAAATGCCTGGCCCAATCGATGCGCATCACCTCTCTCTCTATATCCCAGTTGGGCCACCGTTCGGAAGTGTGATGTACGAGTTTGTCGGAAAGACCGCCCCATTTCTCATTTTGGCCTTTCTGGCGCTGTTTGATGGAGGTAGGTTATTTTTGGTATCATTCTTGCGGAATATTGATAATCTCTGTGTGTACACTTTTTTTCCACGACTACTGCAGGATTTTGTCTTCAAGTTATTTTGAATTTTTTGTTACTTTAGAATTTTGAGTGTTTGTCTGCATTTTCAGCTCTGCAGCTATTTATTCTACAACCTACCAAGGTGGAGCCAGAGGTGAGCTGTCCTCCCAAGTTCTGCACCTAGTCAGAGCTAGTTCTTCTGAAGGCCTTTTGTGTTTTCTCTCTGCATTAAGGTGTTTCAAACAGTGGGCAGTTTCGCTAGTAGGAACTACCACAAGCCTCCCTTAAAACACCTATTTAGAGATAGAAAAACTTAATTTTCCGACTCAATAAAGAAAGGGAAATCATTGCAGCTGCCATATGCATTAGCGAGTTGATCACATAAATCCATTTGAGATGATTCAAATTTAGGGTCTCATATATTGTTGCCTGCAAACCTACTGAGGCACATGCTTGGCCTGTGACAGACCTTGGCCCTTCAAGTGTGGTTATTAAGGGATCAAGCTTTGTCAACGCAGGTGTGTAATTTGTGCCTTTAAATGTGTATTGATGGACACACGGTGAGTGTGAATCAACAGCTCAATGTCCGAACCGTGTGTCTGAGGTTGTAGGCAGCTCAATTGTTACTTGTGTCGTAATTGAATGATTTGAATTGAATCCAGGGAAAATCTTGAAGAAAAACTGTGGCTTAAATCTTCCTGATAATTTTACTGCAAACTAGAAGCCATCAAAACAGTTTTGTTGTGTGTGTGTGTGTGTGTGTTACCTCACACAACAATAAGTTGTGAGAGGCAAACACCTTTGTAGACACCATTGTGGAGGTGTCACATCATTGTGCCCCGGCTGGGTTGGTTGTTATGCGTAATTTTAGGAATGTTCACCTTTCATAACATCTGAGCTTGGGGGTTTAACTGCAAAGAACACCATTGTTAGTGCACATTCATCAGTCAAGGGGAGAGTGTCATGAAGATTGTTTGTGGGCTAATTAAGCTAATTTGTGAGTTCCGTGTGAGTATGTTGCGACCAAGGATCAGGACAGGTACACAACCCACCGAACGTGACCTTTTGGTATTCCATTAAAGTTCCACTCCAGTAGAATAACCTCCTCTTCATTATAAACCAGCTGAGTTTAAGAGGAGTCCTGCGATGCTCACTAATTGGCTTATAAGCCCTCAAACACTCTTCATGCTGCTAGCCCTTCAATGGGTGTATACGTACGCACTAAAGATGTTGTGGTCAGGAATAGAAGATACACAATCCACCATGCGCTGGTGTTATTACATTACACATTGACTCCAGCTGAATAAACTGTAAGCTATTTAAAATGCGTTAATTTCTAGGATTTCTTAGATGAGCATGTCCTAGAGGTCTACATGTGACTCTAATGAGTGAGTGAGACAGGGGATTATCATGTGAATGGGTTTTGAGGTGGTTCAGATGCCTGTGAAATAGTTAATCCTGAAATCAATGAAGAACTCAAAAGAGTCAAAAGATACAAACATAATGGAGTCACTTACCCAATCAGTTATTAGTGTCAAATACAGAGATTTTAGAACACCATGAAGCATTTGCTGGTTCGCTGGCCCAGCCCCACCTATCCTCTGTATTGCTACAACAGCTGTGAATCGAGACGGGAGAAGAGCTAGAGTACAAATTGCATCTCAAATGTAGGACACGTTTTCAGAGGTGTTGGAACTTTGTGTTCATGCAGCACTTATACTTTTGGTAGCTGCTCCAAAATTGCTCGTATGCTTGGATAGTTCTCAGCCTCACCTGTAAAGTCTAGGAAGGAAGCAATCAACACTATACCGAGACTAAATGTAGCCCTAAATGTTCTTTGTCCCATACAGAACCAGAAAGGAACCTCGCTGATCAACCTCATGAAAGATCCCTACATTATCATCGCAGCTGGTAAGACAAAATAAATATATAGACACACAGATACATATGTACAAATATATAACCAAGCACGTGAAGATAGGTGTAGAGTGAGGTTAATGTAGAGGAAGTGGAAGGCAATTATTATGTATTCTTGGAGGATTTGTTCCTGAAGACCGGGATATGACCGCTACAAAACCAGGGTGAGTCATTGATCCAGTATTCTTGGGCAGGATTTTGTTCCTGAAGACCGGGATATGACCGCTACAAAACCAGGGTGAGTCATTGATCCCAGGATTTAGGGCAGATATGTGTGTGTGTGGAATTGGTTTCTGAAGTGTGTTGTTTGTCTGTATGTGTTGTCATCCCTGTAGCTGTCACGTGAGGCTGCATACATGTCGGGCTATTTATGTGTGTGTGTGTGTGTGTGTGTGTGTGTGTGTGTGTGTGTGTGTGTGTGTGTGTGTGTGTGTGTGTGTGTGTGTGTGTGTGTGTGTGTGTGTGTGTGTGTGTGTGTGTGTGTGTTCTGCTATGAGAGGAAGAGTATAATGGAGAGAGCTGGAGAAAACAGAATAGGAGAGAGGGAGGGAGGTATTGAAGAACGGAAGATGAAACAAATCTCTCGCCACCTGTCTGTCTCTCTGATCAATGTCACCAACGTCCTCTCTCTTTTATCACATGCCGGTCTCTCTTACACCTGTCTGTCTCTCTGATCACTCTCACGACCTGTCGTTCTCTCCATCTCCTATCTGTGTCTCTGTGTGCACCCTGTCCATCCTTTACATTTTAACACTTTGAGGTCATTAAGTTGATGTAAGGTGCGTTATAAATAAAATTTATTGTGATTATTTTGTCCGTTCATAACCTGTGTGTGCGTGTGCCTGTGCGCGTGTGCCTGTGTGTGTGTGTGTGTGTGTGTGTGTGTGTGTGTGTGTGTGTGTGTGTGTGTGTGTGTGTGTGTGTGTGTGTGTGTGTGTGTGTGTGTGTGTGTGTGTGTGTGTGTGTGTGTGTGTGTGTGTGTGTGTGTGCGTGTGCCTGTGTGCGTGTGTCCGTCCGTCCAGGGGCAATCTGTTTTGGGAACATGGCTATAGCCATGATGGAGCCCACCCTGCCTATCTGGATGATGGAGACCATGTGTGCCCGGAAATGGCAGCTAGGTATATCATTCAATCCTATGCTATATATGAAGCTTCTAAACAACCCACACATTTATACTAATGCCGTATGTATGCATATGATATTTCACATATAAAAAAAATCTAGATATAGATTAGATATTTTATACATTAGAGGTGACATGCATCATCTCAGCCAAGGTTTTCTATCATTATTGCAATGAAGACCCATTTATTACAATATTAAAATCGTTATTTTCAGGAAATAATGTTCTGCTACCATCTAATATCTCTACGACAATTAGTCGTGCCCCACCCGGTTCAGCTTTTAAACGCTTTTCATTTTTATTTCTCAGCCTATTATCTAAAGAGAGAGAAGCTACACTGAACAGATAAATAAGTACATAAATACAAACCATGGGGTAGCTGCTAGTGATTGTGGGGGTTGATAGAGCAGGGGTGGGGTTGGGGGGGAAGGGGGAGTCGTTCGATGGCGTTCCTTCAACAGGATATTACAGCGAGACGTGCTGGCAGGGGGAAGGTGCTCAGCTCTTTATTACAAATGGCGGGAAATGCTCACGCAACTTTGAGATGAAGCCGCCGATAGCAGGGCACACTTATCTAGGACCCTCAACGCGCGTACACACACACACACACACACACACACACACACACACACACACACACACACACACACACACACACACACACACACACACACACACACACACACACACACACACACACACACACACACACACACACACACACACGTTGGATCCAATAACCTGATCTATCTGCGTATCTGTCCTGTGTCCAGGTGTTGCCTTCTTGCCTGCGTCCATCTCCTACCTTATTGGAACCAACATTTTCGGGACGTTGGCTAACAAGATTGGGAGGTGAGAAGGGAAATTAACTCTGAGATGTTGTTATTGTGATTTTTTTCCCCTTCTTCCAACTAGTCTTATTTATCTTGCGTGGCTCAGCTTGCGGGCCTCTCTGCTCTAATGGCCAGTTCAGACTACACGATTCTCAGACATTCCTCCACGATTATAACATGTCACACTATACGATCCCAGAGCCAGGAAATCGGGCGTTGTCTCGTCGGAAGACTGGCCACACTACAAGATTCAAGGGTGCGATGCTCTTTACTGTATCATTCACGTTTACAAGATATTTAGAAAATCAAAGGTTTAGAACTGACATAAATGTTTTTTACATTTTTGTCATAAAGGTTCCCGTAGTTTTTATATCTGCTAAATGCAGCAACTCCTCACAGTAGTTGCGTTGCGAGTGACATGAGCGATACAAATTTATACTGCTGCATTTCAACCAAAGTTGTCTCCATTATGTTGTTCCATTTTCTCTCATTTTCTTCATTAACATTCTTCTTCTTGCTATTGATCGCATTCATTTTTGGTAGTACTGTGTACTCAGCGTAATGCAGTGAAGTCAGTTGGTAAACACTGCGCGTGAGCAGCTGTTCGTAGGGTTCCCTCACGCAACTGGGGGTGGGGTTCCCTCATGTCAACAATGGCTACGTCATGCGATTCCCCATGAAATCATGTAGTCTGAACTGGCCATTAGTTCCTCTTATGGCCAGTTCAGACTACACGATTTCAGCCCGATTTTGCCCCGATTCTTTCGTCGCAGACAAATTTGCGAATCGTAAACGATTTTTGGCAGGTCGGCGACGAGACGAGGTCTTGTAATGTGACATTCTTGCGATCTGCGATGTTTTCGTCTGTGACGTTTGAAAGCCCCACGACGAAAAGTTTGGCATGTCAGAATTTTTTGGGGAATCGCATGACGTAGCCATCATGAGGGAACCCCGCCCCCAGTTGCGTGAGGAACCCTACGAACAGGCTGGAGCTCAGTGTTTAACCAACTAACTTCACTGCACTACGCTGAGTGCAACAGTAACTACTACAAAAAATGAATGCGATCAATAGCAAGAAGAAGAATGCTAATGAAGAAAATGAGAGAAAGAATGGAACAACATAATGGAGACAACTTTTGGTTGAAGAAAATGCGGCCAGTATGTATATTTATGTCATCGCTCATGTCAACTCGCAACGCAACTACTGTGAGGAGTTGCTGCGCATTGAGCAGATATAAAAACTACGGGAACCTTTATATGACAAAAATGTAAAAAAAATTTTATTGTCAGTGCTAACCCTTTTTGATTTTTTCTAAACTATCTTTGTAAAATCTGTGAATCGAGCACACAAAGTAAGGAGCATCGCACCCTCGAATCTTGTAGTGTATAGAGCGCTTTTCAAACCTGTGGCACCTGAAAGCGCCACAACAATATTGCTTCACATTCAACCATATAAACACAGAGAGCGGCGTCAATCATGCAAGGCAAGAGCCATTTATCGAGAGCACTTAGGGTAGGTGTCTTGCGCGGCATTAAACATGGGGATTCAACAAGCAACTGACAACTCGCTCTACCTCCTTGGCCACTGTCACCCAAAATAAAGACATGTAAAATTATGAATTTGAGATATAGAGTTATGCATGAAAGGGGTTCAATTATGGATTAGCGATATGGGGTTATATATTAAAGATGAGCAATAATAGATTAGAGATATGGAGCTATAGATTTGAGATATGAATTTATAAAATTATTTTGTTAAATGATGGATGAGAGATATGGAGTGAAGGAATAGAGATATGAAGTTATGGGTTAGAGGAATGGAGATATTTATTAAATATGTTTAATTATGGATTAGAGATATAACGTTTTGTATAAGAGGTATGGAGTTATTTTTAAAGATGTTAATTAATGGATATGAGATATGAAGTTATATTTAGTCATGAATTAGAGATATTAAGTGATGTATTCATTATATTAAGTTATGGATTAGAGATAATGAGTTATGGATTAGTTATATTAAGTTAAGCATTAGAATGTAGAATGAATGAAGTAATGTATTGGAGATATTCAAATCAGGATGACCCTTTGTTCTCTCCCAGATGGCTGTGCGCTATGATCGGGATGTTCGTGGTGGGGCTGAGTGTAATCTGCGTAAGTACAAAACTTGATTATCACCAAGTGATGGATGATGTCCTACACGCATTGTACAAAAAAAAAATCCAGCCAATTATTTCTAAAAAGGTAATAATTACTCCACTGTATAAATTCTCCACTGTCTAAATTCATCATATTCTTAGCCAAACACACAGCATAATTTATAGATTTAATAATGATGCATTATATCTAATATGAGTGTATGTATAAATAATATATGATTATTTTAAATATTATATCAAATATCGTCATATTATTTGGCATCATGTGATATACACTAATGAGAAATACAAATGGCTTTGGATAGGATGCAACATGAAAACTTATTTAGTGATAATTTAATGCCTATATAGGGTCTGGATCTGCATTTCAGGTAAATCTAGAGATGCATGTTCATAACAAATACCCAACATCCTGATTCTGTCACTAGGTACCATTTGCAACTAACATCTACGGGCTGATCATTCCAAACTTTGGGGTGGGCTTTGCCATTCGGTGAAGTACCCCAATCTCCTTATCGTCTAGTTTGATGGTACAGTGGATTGCAAGAGTGAGCTAGATAGTACAGTCGTATTCGATGGTGAGCTTTATGGTACAATGGTATATGATAGTAATCTAGATGCTACAGTGGATAGCGAGATAGATGGTAAACTGTTATATAAATATTGATCTAGATGGTACACTGGTATACTATGGTCGTCCAGAAGAGTAGTATACTATGAGCTAGATGGAACACGGATGTACTAGTGAGCTAGGTGGCACACAGGTATACTATAGTGAGCTTGATTTTTACGCTGGTACAGTATAGTAATATTGAGGTAGATGCTAAATGGTGCGGTTTTATCCAAAAAGCTGGTATACTATAGTAAACTGGATGGTATACTATAGCAAGCTAGATGGTACAAGGGTATACAGTACATCAGTAATTTCCTACTACGGGTATGTAACCATTTTCCAGGGGGGTCTTGTAAAGATAGGAATTTTGTTTCGTGACACCTACAAAACAAAAATTACAATGCAAATATAAATTATTTTGATCATCAATGGGTTAGGCTAGGGATGAGGATGATGATGATGATGATGTCTGGACAACAGGAATGGTGGACTCCTCCATGATGCCGATTATGGGATACCTGGTAGACCTGCGCCATGTGTCGGTGTACGGGAGTGTGTACGCCATCGCTGACGTGGCCTTCTGCATGGGCTTCGCTTTGGGTGAGCAGGAACGAACCCTAACCCAATTATCTAACCGTAGCGCTTACATTAATCCTATTAGGAAACCAAAGCCCTAACACCTTACACAATAATCTCACCATAGCACTTACACTAACCCTATTATCTAATCCTAGCTCTGAGGCCTGACCCTTGCCCTAACCCTATTATCTAACCCAAGCTCTAAGGCCTGACCCTTACCCTACTATCTAACCCTAGCTCTAAGGCCTTACTCTTGCTCCAACCCTATTATCTAACAAAAGTTCTTCCCAGAAGTTATTTCATGTTAAGGATTGTCTTTTGGTCTGTGCGTTCACGTTGAAGTACAAAAAGAAGTCCACTCTAACTTTCAGTAAATATAATTAAGTGATTTGCTACATTCTTCAAAGGGGACATATTATGAAAATAATACTTTTCCTAGGATTGGGGTGTTGTTTTGGGTCTCTGGTGCTCCCACACGCATACAAACTTTCCATTATATGGAAAGCTTCGGCGGCAGTCTGGAGGAGGAGATATATATATGAGAAAGGGATTGTACTCCCGGAGTTGGGCGGCAGTCCGACAGCTCAGCTCCCGGAGTACAATCCCTTTTCTCCTCCATGTCGCGGTTCATGGACTTCAGAGAGTCAAGGCCAAAGTTCCTTTCCCCCAATTCTTCTCAACCATGGCCGATATATCCATCACTACGAGTCTTTACTTGTTGTGGAAGTGCCAGGGACGTCAGACGCAGTCTTTATGATTCATAATATCATCCGAGGCACACATAGCTTTTGGCCGTGATATTAGATATAATATTATAGCAATATCCATATAATATTATTATATAGATATAGAGCTCCAGGAGTCGGCAAACGGCAACAATCCCTTCTCCTCCATGCTGTGGTTCAGTCTGACAGCTCATTGGTCCTTATTTGCATTAAAGCCACAGACACCAGAAACTGCGCATTTTGAAGGGACTGACACAGGGGAATAGCGGTAGGCAAGATTTTTTTTTCCTAAAAGCTATTTCCAGCAAACAGCTTCAAAAACATGTTTTCTGGAACTTAAATACTATGTTTAGTAGTTTTTGGGAAAACGCGCATAATATGTCTCCTTTAATTCTCTCACATTAATGAAACTGAGGTGTGCCAGCGCTGTGCACGTTGCTCTGACCACGTTGCTCTGACCCACCTCGCTGCACCTTGTGTTTCCAGGTCCTTCCATCGGAGGCTCCATCGCAGAGAACATCGGCTTCCCCTGGCTGATGACCATTATCGGAATAATCGACATCCTCTTCGCACCTCTCTGCATCTTCCTCAGAAATCCCCCAGGACAGGAGGAGAAAATAGTGAGAATTCAAACGTTCACTCCCAGACACAAAACACCTCACTTAGCAGTTCACCTCCAGACACAAACAACTGATTACTTTAGAAAGGACATAGTCACGCACAACTTAAAAATGTGTCCAGGCAAACCCATGCATCTAAAAAAGTGTTGCATCAAGTTGCAAGTCATATTGGTCAAGGTTTTTGTTTCTTGAACTCATTTTTGTTCTTCAACAAATATTTTCTACAGAGGGAAAATTCTGTCAACAAAGAGTTAGGAGAAAACTGCATAACGGATCCTGAGAACAGGGCAGCAGAGTCACAATGTTAGGAAAGCATGAAAATGCTTGCCTTGGACGTTAACCAGTAAACCATACCACACACACACCCACACACAACACACAGCTGCACGCGCATCACACGGCACCACAGCCGAAATCTTTGTGTGAGTGAGTGTATTAACTGATCTCGGACGTAACATGAATTTAAGGAAGAATAAGAGAATTACAGTTCTTTAACAGAGGCAGAATAATCTATAGATAAAAATAAATTCCAGTCAAATATATGAAATGTATTTATGTTAATGTAGAAGTAAATTTACTTGAAGTTTAACTTCAAGTAAATTCAAGTGGCCTGTTATATCAATGTCCTGGTTTGCTAGTGGATAGACATCATTACCAGTCTGTTCATTAAACGGACCTTTAAAATAATTGATTTAAAGTACACACAATAATTCCTCTATCTCTTCGTGGTGGTGTTCTGTAGGGGTGTCTTATCCTTGCCAGTCACTAAGGCGCTCTGGGGTGTCAAGGGAGTAAAAGGGTCTTCAACAAAACCTCGAGGTTCAACCTCCCGATGGACCTTCTGACCTCTAAAACCCTTGCGCCTCCTCTCCGCAGGGCCATGCCTGGATGGACAGTAACTTGCTCAATGAAGACGGCGATCCATATTCAAACACAGGAGTGCCACAACCAGGAGGATGATATGGAGCTGGCGTGCGACGACTACGACTAAAAGCAGGTCGCAGGTCCCAGGTCCCAGGTCGCTCCAGAGAGGATCTATATTTTGTTGTACAAAAATCTCAGAAGGCAGAAGAACACAAAGTGGGGAAACGATCGATAAGCGATATGAATCACGATTCACACTACTCTGCAAAGCCGTTTCTATGTGAATGTCTGCGTGTCCGTCGTTGCTGTTATGTGTCCTGTTTAGGCGCCCGTACCCGGACCCAAAACCAAAGTTCTTCTTTCAGTGTTAAAAGCCCATGGGTGCTGGCCGGCGGCCCGCAGTGTGTTAGTGTCCAGCCAATAGCCTTACAGCAAGGAGGAGCAGGTCAGAAGTGGAGGCTTCTTGAGGAGCTTTCTAAGGCGCTTTTATAAGAAGGTCCTGGGAGGCTTCCTCAGGAGCTTCCTAAGGAAGCTTCCAAATATGAGCAGACTATGGCTGGCGCTTTCTAAGGAAGTTTCCTAAGGAGCTTTCTAGAGCTGTCTTAGGGTTTTCTAAGGGGGGTTTCTAAGTGGTGTGATGTCACTCATGAAGTTGGCTCCTTCAATAATCTTTGAAACACCAAACTTGTCTTACTTCACCTCTGGGTCATCGTTATCGAGTTTTAAACTTTAGCAAATTTTTACAAAATTATAAAACCAATGTCAAAAACAATTGTGAATTCAGGTAGCAAAATGTTGATCATTTGTTTTTGTATAAATATTTATTTTGAATTCAATGGTTGAGTGTAGTTTGGCTTTTGTTATTTTAAAAAAAGATAACGAATCTGTTCCAGAAAACAAAGGACGTTTCATTTATATCAGCTCATTTCAGCGATGGTATTAAATTCTGGGCAAGTAGCCGATTTTACTGAGCTAATCACCTTGCTATTAATTTATTTATAGAAAAAAACCTATGTAGTGTGCAGAGTATTTCTATTTCCTCAAAAGGAATGACAACGTAGTTGACAGTAGGCCTAAACGCATAACCAAATAGTTAAGTTCAGTGCAGTCGAGCCCTTTACACATTTTAAAGATGCGCTCTGCTATTTCTTTATATCTGTGATATTTCAGGTATATGTACAAATATATCGTACATAAAAAGTACCATGTACATAGGTTGTTGCAGTGAATAGACGTAAGCTGGCCAGCTGTCGCATGCAGTACATTGAGCCAAACATCATGAAGCAGCTAATGTGATTTTATCTAGTGGATAAATTATGTCATGATGGCTGCTGCAGTTTTCAACTGTTGATGGAAGGAAAAGGAAATTGAAAAAAGGGCACATTTTTCATCTTCTTTGTCTCAAGATCACAATAATGTGACATACATTGAAACTAAGCAAAAGTCAAATTGATATAGATTTTCTGTTAGATTAGTAAATTGGCAAGGACTATATTCTTTAATTATTGAAATATTTGTGCTTAAAGATTAGTAAAAAAGTTTTTTTATTTGTCAGAATAGAATCGTAGATTATACATTAATCATTATTTCAGTCTCAAGGATGACTGCTTGGTAAAGTTATACAAAAATTATAATTTCTCACTTGAAAAGCCTTCATTTTCTGGCCAGTATTGTAAGATAATATATACAATATAAAAATAAAACAGAGGAGATAATCCGGTTTCAAATTTCCCCTGTAAGATTTAATTGGCACTTGCTATTGCCACTTTTTCCACAGTTTTAGAAGATGTGTTTATTAAAGAAAATGATTTATTTTACATTTGAACCCAAAGCTCTCTCTGACTTGCCTTCTCTGATCTGTGTTTACCTTATTCAAAGAGCTACTTTTAGGAACCAAAACAGTACAACAATCCTATATTTTATATCATATTTTATGATTTTTGATGACCTGTTGGCTTCGTGAGGTGTGCCGATTGTGTAATATATGTTGATACTAAAGGGGACGTTGTATCCTCAATTAAAATGTTGTATGCTTAAAAAAAAAAAACACGGATATGGAAAAAGTGATTTGGATTTGTTGTTTACGACGCTGTACAGGCTCCACATAGGCCTACCTGAATATCAATAGGCAACTATTCGCTTTAGGATTTGGTATTCCATTCTTTTGTATATATCTTGTTTGTGGTTTTCAAACCTAGACATCTTTGATTCGTCTGGATCATTTAAATCGTTCAAGACTCAACTCTGCTAAACGTGAATATTCATATATCAACAAATCCAACCCTTGAGATTGGTACGTGGTGCCTCGTGATTTGCGGAGGGGGACAGGAGAGAGGGAGAGAGAAAGGGAGAATGAGAGGGAGATGACGGTGGAGAAATGTTCCACTATAAATCCACCCGTGTAGGAGCAGCCACGCTATAATCAGCATGTCCATCTTCGCCGTCGGGCCCCAATTACCTTGCAGATGCTTGAACAATGCTGCCCCCCTCTCTCCATCTCTCCCCCCCCCCCCCCCCATCTCTCCAGTCAAGGATCTGTTCAAACCATGCTTCCTGCAGGGAATCATGATCGACAATATTTTCCTTCCTAAAAATTATGCATGTGTGTTGTGGTGGAGGTGACAGCGTTACAGTTTTAAAGCCATTGTATCTCCTCTACTGAGGCCTAAAAAACTATACTAAACAAAACACAACCCAGTGGATCAGAGGGTGAGCATATTTATTTAGGCTATGTACAATACAGCTTCATCACATGGGCAATGTCCACAATGATGCAAGACATCACTCAAATGGACAAACACACACAAATTATAAGAGAAAAAGCCACCATGACTCGCTGGAAGCTAATGGCGTGAGAAGTCACTCTAGTCAGTGAAAATAGGGTGGGGGTGGGGAGGGGCAATGGCGATGTGGTTTCATTGCTTTCAAAATAAGAGCACATTTCGCTTCAAAGCAGCGCTCATCCACAACATCACGCACAAAAAAGACGGGGTACTACTTGGGTGGATTGTGTTCAAATAACAATAGCGAAACCAGGGTTAATTTGAGATACATTGACAAACAGCGCAGCCAGGAACTATTGAGAGAAGCACCATGACGTTCACACGAGGGGTTTGGGGGGGGGGGGGGGGGAGGAGAGAACAGGAAGTCGAACAACCCACCCCCAAGCTTCCCCAAGCCCCTCGGCATGGTCAGTATTGCGTACGTTGCCGTAGCGACGAAGTGGACGGTCTTAAAAAAGGAAACGACGAAGGTAGTCACGATTTGGTAGCAAGACTGTTGCGTAGAACATGTTTAGGGGAACGGTGATATTTGGTTATGAAAGCTTCACTGAAACAGCAGACATGAACGGACGTGATTTCTACAGAGTGGATTGGGGAAGGTGCCAAGCATCATTAGCAGAGGAAGGAGACGAAGACAAAGGAGTAGGGGATACATTCGTCCTGATATGACAACTCGTTAAGGTTGCTGGAGGTCCTACAATTAAATCCAAAACAACTTGAAGCGGTTCATAATCGGTTACAATAAATCCATCCATCCGTCCAATAATCCATCACACGCACACACACAACTCCGCAAATGGCGGGAGATGTTACGGTAGTCCATTTGTTCAGAAGTAATTATTACAAACTTAAGTTGTCAGTGATATATCTGCGCCGCAGAAAGCAGGCTGGGTTTCAGACGCACACACACCAACAACTAAATTATCCGATTATTATCGATAATAAAGGACCAACTAATAAACGAGGCGTGGCAGGTGTTCCTTTGGGAACCAAGGAGCTCGGCGCACACATGTGCTACACGACCTACACGACCTACAACGGGGTGGCAACGGACCTGGCCGAGGCGGACTAGCAGTGCTCCCCAGTCCTCACGTAACAAACTTATCTACTTTCTTAAAAAAAATCTAATCTTACGCCTGTTCCACACATTGCTGTAAGTAGGCCTAAAGCCAACAAGCATTTTAAGGTGTCCTATGAGCTTAACAGTCCATCAAGAAAGTGCTCCGGATATTTAGGACCTTTTGGACAGACTCCCTCACAAAATGTGGTCGAGGCGGATTTCCTCATCCACTGTTTTACTCTTGTTTTACGTTTTCTAGATACTTATTCCAGAATCCAGATTTGCGATGAGCCGGGTGCTTCCAGGGTTTGGAGGTTTGACTAAATGCATCTGCACGTATGATTTTGCCAATTACCAGGTGGCAGGGCCATGCTCTAATGGTCTCTAAGGAGCTAGCTTAAAACACCCAAGCCGCTGCTATTTCATAATCAAACATCGACACACTTTCTTTTTTGCTATATTCTGTTTTTAACAAACATTTGTTAGCAATAGCGAATAATGTTGAACCTCATGTAAATGCGCCATTTTCCATATGACGGGATGAAGAGGGTGATACAATTAGTCACTTTAAAACGTTCCTTTGAAAACCGATTTCAGTTGAAGACGACCTAATTTCATTGTCCAGAATTAAGACATTACAATTCAGTGTACCTGTACTTTGAATTACTATGGATGCTCGTGAAGAACCAGGGACTATTCCAGTCGGTATGGTCTGACTAGATCCAAGTCAGAAGACCAACAGTAACCTGATCAGAGTCGCTTCTCTCTTAATAAACATTAACCATTATGATGATGCTGATGGGCGTGAGAGGCTGGGCTAATCATTTACTTGCCTACTTCCACACCATTTTGATGGAAGGTAGTAACTAAGGCTACTCAACTAGTATAGCCAATTCCCCATCATTATCTCAGATTACCAAACTATATGATCAAATATTTGGGACATTCATTTTCCCTTTACTGACGTGGTTTATAACCTATTGCACCTTTTAATAAAATATAAACCTTTATTAATCAATTAATAATTCCTTCAGGTTTGTTCAATTATTTATATATGTATAAAGTATAAATATAAAATGACTACCGATGACGTGTCCATAATCAGGTTCAGCATAATAATCAACCACATTTTGATATAAAGCTAATTTAGCGGTTAATGAAGAGAGAAGTTAGTGATTAGAAGACTCCTAGTGTTCTGCTGACACACAGCGATGAGTTCTGAAGGAACTCGATCCACCATTAAGCCCACAAAAACAAAAGGAATGAAACCATTATCATTAGAAACACATATACACCAATCCTTCAGGGATTCCGTAGTTTATGTGAAATGGCAGCAGGCTGCCCACAGAGATCAAGTGAGAAGAAGCATGAATCAAATGTTGAACCCTTATAATCGAATATAGCTGAAATACCCCTAGAGTATCATTGAAACTCCCTCAAAAGTAAAGAGTAACCAACCAACAGGGACAGTGCAAGACAAACAGCAGGTCATTTCAACTGCTGCTTCTGATTCACAAAATGTGATGATGACCAGTCATTGTAATAACCTGCGATTCCATCAGGGACAGTTCTTTGACCAAACTGAATCTTTAACTGGGTCTAGGGGCCAGGAGCCCGGACTGCAGCCCACTGTCTCTTTCCTCTCTTTCTTCTTTAGTGGAGGGCCTCCACACAGATCTGCTCCTCGCTGATGTCGTCCAGCGGCGGAACCTCCACTGGGCTGCACATGTCACTGTCATAAATCTCTGCCGCTGTCAAAGACTCATCCTCCTCGCCTTTAGCCTTGAAGCCGTGGGGCTCCGACGGCGAGGTGCTCTCCACAGACTCCAGGTCCTCGATGCCGGCCCGGTAGTGGATCATCAGCAGGGTGAGCGCCTGCAGCCGCTCCCCGGACTTGGCCAGTGCTGCTTTTCGGCGGGCATCCGTGGCCTCACGCTCCTCCGACAACAGTGTGTTGTTGCCGCTCCAGCTCCTTGGTCGATCTCCTGCTGGAGCTTGTCCAGCATCAGCTCTAGCTTCTGGGACCGTTCGTCCGTGGGGAGTCCCCGGTAGAGGTCGCGTCCGATCTCCTTCACGGCGATGAACACGCTGTCGTCCAGGCCTCCCTCCCGGCGTGCCAGCTTTCCGCTGCAGATGCCTGCGCCGCCGGAGGGGTGCTTGGAGGGGCTTGCCCCGCTGGCGTATGTCTCCGTGTCACTGCTCTCGTTGTCAGAGGTGTTGGGGGTGTGTCTTGGGGGCTCCGCTGGCGTTATGTCTCCGTGTCACTGCTCTCGTTGTCAGAGGTGTTGGGGGTGTGTTTTGGGGAGGGCTCCACCTGTGCCGGGCCCCATGTCGACCACTTGCTCTACCAAGCGCGTCCTTTGGAACCTGCCGCAGGTTGAGCAGGCGGAGCTGGTGTTGATGATGTGCCGCGTGATGCCACTGGTTGCTCGGTTAATGGTGGATTTGGCCTCTGGGTCTGCGCTGCGGCGGTCTGTTGCCGCCACGCAAAACGGATTCTCGGCGAGGCATTTGTCCTGGCATTTCTTGTGGCAGACGTAGGAACAGATCATGCACTGTGAGGCCGCCTTGGTCCACACCTTCTTCTTGCAGTACTCGCACCAGGTGGGGTTCTGGAACTGGGTGTCCTGGAAGTTGTGACGAACCTCGGCCATCTGCAGAGCGCCATATGCCATATCGTCACGCTGGGCCACGTGCACGTGTTCCCTCTCCCTGTCCTTAAGGTCCTCCTCCTGAAGGCTTCCCTCTCGCTCCCGTTCCACCATCCTCGCTGAATAGTCTGGCTCCCCTTCGGCCAGGTAGCAGAAGTTCAACGTGATGTCTCCGTAACAAAGCTTCTCGTTGAAGCCCTTGTGGGTGCTCAGGTTGCGTAGGGCTGTGCGGCTAACATTAGCCCTGGGCTCTGGTGCCACTAGCCTGAATGTGCTCTGGTACTCAGCCGATGCAGTGGCCATACATTCCAAGGCCACGCTTTCCAGTCGGAGGCTCACGTGGCCCAGGCAGAGGAGGCTGCCTAGCTTAAAAGGGTCTTTGCACCACAGTGCCACGTTAAGGTAACGATGGTTTCTCTCCACCTCCAAAATATGCGAGGCATTGCTCCAGCGGCCTGACTTGTTGCGGAACATGGTCTCTGGGCACTCCCTAAAGGTGTTGTCTTCCAGGCTGTCTCGTATGCTGCAGGTGCTCTCTGAATGTTTGTCTTTCATTGAGTCAGGCCTGCTACCACTAGGCGCAGCCGAAGGGGCAGAGAGTTCCTCACAGGACTCTGCTTGCTTCATGGCTGGCTTCGGCTCCGTCGCCTTGACCTGGCTCTTCTCCGCAGAGGCCTTTTCACCGGGGGCTACGTGGACGGGACTCTTCTCTGGGGACTTCTCTGACGTGGTGGTGCAGGGGTTGCTGGCAATAGAGAAGGTGGTGGTTGCAGTTGCTACAGCAGAGCTGGTAGCTGGTGTCAGATCAGTAACCTCCAACAGGCTGGTTTCAGAGGAGGCCGTGGTCAACTTTATCTGTGGTCGAGGGGGCACCGGAGGCCGAGTGGGGGGCGGCGGGGGAGGAACGGTGGGCCGCTGGGGACCGGCATCCAAAGAGTCCCCGCTGCTCTTGGGCAGCGAGGGCTTCGGTGGTTCTTTGGGCTGTGGCTTCAGAGGAGACTGGAGCCCCACCAGCAGGAGCTTGCGGTTGAGGATGGGTGAGATTGAGGCTAGGTTGGCCACGGCCCTTTTGGGGCTTTGGTTTACTGTTAGCAGGTCCTCTCTGGCGTCGGGGGGGTTGGCGCCTCCAGGGCTGCTGGTCGGGCTCGGCTTGGAGTCCACCATCAACTCCTCAAACTCAGAGTCAATCTCCTTGCAGTCCAGTATGTCTGGGACAGTGCTGATCTGGGCCGGATCTTCTTCGTATCCTGATGGCCCCTGGGGACCAATGAAGGCTGGGTCCTCCAGATGGCTCAGGCCCTCATGCAGGGGCCCCAGATTACCTAGTGGGTAGCTCTGGTGGCGGACTGGTCTTTCATAGAGAACCTCAACCTTTTCTCCTGCTTGTTTCAGCAGTTTGGGCACTTGTACAGAGGATGTCACTTTAACACCTGGGGAGGAAGAGAGAGGAGATTTGAGTTTCCAGCAACACAAACAACCATACAATAAAATAAGGTCAAGCTTATCGCTAAAGGGTTAACTAACTTTTACTAAAAAGGTCATATTTTCATTTTTTTTTTTCCATACAAAATATATTCTCAAAATAACAATATTGAATGAATTGGTATTTTGCAGTTTGTCTGTCAGTACTTAGCGTGTCTTCTCAAAACTATTGTAGTGATACATACAGTTCCATTGTTAGCCGTGCTCCGAGGCTACATTTCATTCCCTCTCTTTCTACCCATTTTCCAGTCGCTCCTCATACATCTTAATACATTGTAATGTATCAAAGCTCCTCTCTCAAGGCCTTAAAGCGCTTCACATGTGGCAGACACACAATTATATAACAAAATAAAAAGGACAAAATAACCATTCCTCACCTCCGATGGCGATGAGCCGGTCGCCCCGCTGCAGGTCGGCGAGCGAGGCGGGGGAGTTGGGCGTCACCGTCTCGATGCTCACATGCACGGCGTCGGCCTCGCTGGCAGGGACCTGGCGGAAAGTAATGCCAATGCTGACACACGTCCCCTTGAAGACCTCTGTCTGAGGACACACACAACACACACCACACACACACACACACACACACACACACACACACACACACACACACACACACACACACACACACACACACACACACACACACACACACACACACACACACACACACACACACACAGTCAGTGAGTCATTGTCAGCCTGTCTTTTACAGCAGTTTAAGTACAGTGCACATGGAGCACAGCAGCATTCAAAAATACATTTTTAATTTCTGGCAGACACTTTTATACACAGAGACTTTAGATCATCTTCAGTTATATTTGAGACAGACTTTAACAGGTGAACTGTGATAGTCCACGTTACCGAGGACTAGGTAGGGAGGAGGGCACCTGGCTGAAGGATGCTGCAGGTAGACTGAGCAAATAGGACTAGCCACTACACTTCCCTGATGTCTGTATATCAGTGTATGAAATGTAATGACGTATCGTTTAAGGAAAGATTAAACGATAGCACCTTATTGTCTCTAAATTTGTGTTCACAGCAACCTAATATGGCCTGAAAAACCCTCCCAGGGTAAATATAACCAAATTAGACCCATGTGTGACGGTCGGAGGTGAGCCTGTATAGCCACACTGTGTGTTCCGACAACACAGAAGAACAATAAGGACTGATTTAGCAACAACAAGGGAAGTCTGCCACCAAAACCATGTTTCCATGACGAACTGGAGTCACGTATCACGCAACGCACGTATAGGAAAATATCGGACCACCTTCAAAATAAAAAGCAGTGTAGCAGGTCACATGACCCGTTAGGTGACGATAATGTACGCTAGTTTCTACTTCATCCCTGACAGGTTTATTAGTTCCACTACAAGAGTATTGACTTATTTTCTTTACATATAAATATAATAAATGCCATTTGTCGTGTCACGCCTTCATCTATAGTTCACGCCTTCATCTTAAGGTAAAGTAAGGGCCTACATTCTGAAACCAACAAAAAGGTTTGCAGTACTGTGCAAAAAGGCAGAACGCTTTAACGTGTCTGTGATTTTATGTGTTTTAAACATAACACTTGAGAAAACAACACCTGACCGAGCACTGCGTATGTTGTCCCACCGCACCTCAAGGGAACGCACCTTAAGCATGGGAGGGGGGGGGGGGGGGGTCGCAGTGGGAACTTCTGGTCAATGCAGTAGAAGTGGAATATAATATAAGCATCAATATTTCCAAACAACTCTTCGCACTATTATCCCATTTCTGTCATTCATTGATGAGCACTTTCGCTTACGTACTTTGGGGGGGTTGGTTATGGTTGTGTCATTTCAAATTTTATTGGTACTGGATCAATCTGATACCAGTATCAGCCCCACGCCCCAAGACTATCTACACACTGAAGAAACCCAATTAAAAACCACGGCTGGAGAAGTCTGAACCGGGATATTGAGGCAGGGGGAAAACCATCTCTGAGAAGAAAGTGATGATAGATAAGAGACAGAGAGTCAGAGACAGACAGAATGAGAGACAGAGACAAAGACAGACAGACACAGATACAGAGAGACATGGAGACAGAGACACACACAAAAGGAGAGACACAAAGAGAATGTGGGAGAGGAGGAGCAATGAAAAGAAGAAAAGGCGTTTCTGGTCTGAAGAATCAAGATCCTTGCAGACCCAGTTTGAGATTACGCACGCAGACTAAGATGAACGACTGCAATTTCCTCCAGTGCCATTTGTGTGCTTGACTTGTGTGTGTGTGTGTGTGTGTGTGTGTGTGTGTGTGTGTGTGTGTGTGTGTGGGGGGGTGTGATGGAGCTATGGCTCAGCAGTGAATACGCAGATGATGAGCAGCAGAAGAGCGCCTTGAAGGATGGGCTCTGACCTTCTGCTGAGAGGAGGAGAGGTTAAAGGGATCTCAGAGGGACAAAAAGATAAAAGTGGCGCAAGAGACTCAATTCCACAAATGGCAAAATTGTATTATATTATATTATTATGATGTAAAACCATTTGAATACAATTGATTTTTGATCAATGTTTGAACAATGTGATCAAATACAGGAAGTTGTTCTTAGCATAGGGGGCTCTCAAATAGCCAAAAGAAAGTGTGTGTGTGTGTGCGCAGGCCCGCTGCTCCCTATATGCAGAGTGCGTAGGGCACCAAGTACCTGGGGGGGGGGGGGGGGGGGGACCAAAAATTAAGGTTTGTAAAAAATAAAAAAAATAACTAAAGATTACATTATTGAATTTTAAAAAAAAGTAAATTAGTTATGAAGAGGCCCACCGTTGTTTTTTCTTAATTGTATAACCTATCACTCAATTTCGGCAAATTAGATGTTCTCCCCCCCGGTCGCATAGGGCACCGAAACGGCCAGCAGAAAAGTTGTAGAGGGAAAGAATGAATCCTGTTACACCCGTAAAATGGCAGCTCAGAGCAGCAATTACGCCCACTAGAGGACAATTACAGTGGAGTGTGTGTGTGGAGGGGGACAGACAGAGATAGACAGGTCCCTCTCTAAAGCCTGTCTGTCTGAGGATGTCGTCTTTAAATCACCTCATAATGGAGGGGTATGTTTAATAATCACAGGGTTGATCATTTTAATGGTTTGTTTTACTGGATGGTTGTGGCCTTCAACCACATCGTGTAACTGATATCTCTATTATGTTATGTTATGATTAGTAAGCATGTAGTCCTCCCTATTTATATGTGGTCATCACTACTAGTCAATTTTAATGCCTTAATTTTAAGATGCATAATTTAAAAAAAAAAAAAAGAATATGTCAATTGAAGAAACAGCGATTTAATACTTGAGTCTCAGGCTCCCTTCAACAAAGTAATAATATAAAAGAACACACACCAGTGTAACACATACCAGCCTGACCAGTGGTGACTCACTGGGATACCCAAAGTTGAACTGTGCGTGTGCGTATTGGTGTGTAATGAGTGACAGCCAGTGAAACCACTGAGGGTGTGATGACAGCAGATGTGTTTGAGAGTACGTGTGTTAACGCGTGCGTGTGTACGGGTGAGAAAGAGATAGTGCTTGTCAGCAGGTGTGTGTGTGAGAGAGAGGGACGGGGTCTGCTCGTGTCCGTGTCCATGTGTGCTTGTGTCTGTGTGTGCTTACGTGTGTGTGCTTATGTCTGTGTGTCTGTGTGTATGCACCTGGAGTGTGGTCTCTAAATGTCTCACTACCCACGCTGGCCGTGTGATTAGCATATGAGAGCGATCGCATTTGTTCTTCTGATGTGCAAATAGAGGGCTTGTCCCCTTACCTATGCATAACAAACACACATACACACACTGCGCGGACACACACACACACACACACTACACACACACACACACACACATGTTGTAGGAAAAAACACGGCGCACATACAGATACACACAAACAAACAAAAGTAGAGGAAAAAAAAGGTGCATTCAAGCCAACACCAGACACGGACACACTCTGCAACAGGTGTGCATTCAAGAGCGCAGATCTCACAGATCTTCCAGAGCAGTTCTCTTTCTCTCTCCAGGGTTCCAGTTTGTTCCTCATTTTAGTCAATTACGCCCTTACGTCCCTTACGTTAAATACACGTATGATTCCTGTTGCGCACATGCGTCTAAGAAGTTCCCTATGTAATGCATCCAGAGATGGCAGAACAGATTGAATCATGTTCGTTACAACTCATCCAAGAGCTACGTGACAAACCACACACACAACCCACACACACACACACACACACACTTCCATTCTCTCCCCATCCCAGCTGATTACCCTTCCCCCCCTCCCTCCCTCCCTCCCTCAATGAGCTTGTTGTACTCTTTAATGGCGGTGCTTCATCGTGTTGCTGTGGCGAGGGCCCCTAACGTGGTTACCATCGAGCAGGAGACGCATGGCGGCCCGGCAGTGGCTCAGCATCCGGGAGCGCTAGGCTAACACCACACTGCGTAGCAACTACCAATTGGATGAGAGGACAGAGGTTGGGGGTTGGGGGGGGGGCTTTGATCTTCGCAAGGGAGCAGAGAGCAAGATGAAAGGTTAATGTGTTCCAATGACTGCGCTGCGCCCCCCCCCCACCACCTTATTGCTCCGACCTGAACCGCAATATAGTTTTCTACCCCCCCCCCCCCCCCCCAGATACACCCACACACACCCCAAGAAGCATCAGGAAATATTTACAAATGATATAGAGATAATAACTAAATATAGAGCGAACATGGAGAAACTAGGAACAGCTCCCACAGGAGTTGCTGTGCAAAGGAGAGGACGTAAAAAAAGGTGCGACAGTGTGTGATTGGCGGACTCGTGGATGGAGTGAGAGTTCCATAGTGTGCGGAGCAGATCAGCTAAATGCCCAGAAACACCCTGGCCCCAGTAAAAACATCTCTTCAAACACCTGAACACCCTGGTCCCAGTAGAAACATCTCTTCAAGGGGAGTTTGAAGTGACGTCATGACGTTGCTCTCGCCGGCTCCATGGCTGGCTCTCGCCGGTGTGAAACCAACCGGTTCGTAACTGGGATAAGGGTGGAACCAGTTTGGAACTGGTCCTAGCACAAGCCCGGAAATGGCTCTCGGTTCTTTTTGGTGTGAAAGCCCCAACTGTCACCCTTCCTATCAAGCTCTCCATTGTGGTGATCTATCGTCCTCCTCCAGGTCCCCTCCGTGACTTCTACGACGAGATGGATGCCCTCCTCAGTTGCTTTCCTGAGGATGGCACACCACTCGTTATCCTTGGCGACTTCAACATCCTGCCAGAGAAGTTGCACTCACCTGAACTAACCAACTTTTTCGCCACCTTTTGTTAACACTATCCCCTTCTCCTCCCACACACAGGGCCGGGAACCAGCTTGACCTAATATTCACTAGGTCCTGCGGCACCTCTGCTCTCTCAGTTTCCCGCTCCCCGTGTCTGACCATCACTTTGTTGATGTTTCTCTCCCCTTGAAATCCTCTCCCCCCCCTCCTCTCTAGTCCCCACATTATCACCACTCGCCGTAACCTCAAATCCCTCTCTCCCTCTATGCGTGTCTCTACTGTTCTGTCTTCATTACCTTCTATCGAACGATTCTCTCAACTATCTACAGAGGACACTCTGCTATCCTCCCTCTCCTCCTCCTTGGATTCCCTCTGTCCCTTCCACTCCAGACCAGCGTGATTCTCACCCCCGCCTTCTTGGCTGTCCGAACCTCTGCGGGGTTTTTTGCGGGCAGCTGAGAGAAAATGAAAGAGATCAGACTGTCCTAATGATCTATCTCACTATCTCTTACCCTTCTTTCTGATTTCACCTCCACTGTGTCAACAACCAAATCTGCCTTCTACCGGACCAAAATTAACTCCTCCGCCTCAAACCCCAGGAAACTGTTTTCCCTGTTCTCGTCCCTCCTCAACCCTCCCTCACCCCCACCTCCGTCTTGCCTCACTGCTGATGACTTTGTTACCTACTTTACCCAGAAATAAAGGACATTAGCTCCTCTTTTTTTCATCCCTCCATCCTCATATCTCCTCCTCTGTCTTTACCCAATTTAACCCCCTCACCTCAGACGAGGTCAACAGAATAATAACACCCTTGATGCTATCCCCTCCTCTCTCCTCCAGGATGTCTCAAGCGACATCCTGCCATTTTTCACCTCACTTATCAACTCCTCCCTCATTTCAGGCATTGGTTATCCAGTGGCGACTTTCAACATCCTGCCAGAGATAGAAGCACTCTCCTCAAAAACCAACTCTTAATACCACTGACATCCAGAACTACAGACCGGTATCTCTTCTTTTATTCCTCTCTAAAACACTAGAACGTGCCATTGCTAACCAACTGTCCTCCTATCTCTCATCTACCAACCTGTTTGACCCTCACCAGTCAGGCTTCAAGAAGGCACACTCTACTGAGATCGGCTCTCCTCGTGGTGACTGAGTCCCTCCGTGGTCCCATCGCGTAACTCTCAAATCCCTCTCTCCCTCTACATGTGTGTCTCTACTGTTCTGTCTTCACTACCTTCTATCGAACGATTCTCTCAACTATCTACAGAGGACACTCTGCTATCCTCCCTCTGATCCTCCTTGAATTCCCTGTCCCTGATCCACTCCAGACCAGCGTGATTCTCACCCCCGCCTTATTGGCTGTCCGAACCTCTGCGGGGTTTTTTGCGGGCAGCTGAGAGAAAATTGAAAGAGATCGAAACTGACTGTCCTAATGATCTATCTCACTATCTTTACCTTCTTTCTGATTTCACCTCCACTGTGTCAACAACCAAATCTGCCTTCTTATACCGGACCAAAATAACTCCTCCGCCTCAAACCCCAGGAAACTGTTTTCCCTGTTCTCGTCCCTCCTCAACCCTCCCTCACCCCCACCTCCGTCTTGCCTCACTGCTGATGACTTTGTTACCTACTTTACCCAGAAAGTAAAGGACATTAGGTCCTCTTTTTTTCATCCCTCCATCCTCCCTCCTCATATCCCCTCCTCTGTCTTTACCCAAATTATCCCCCTCACCTCAGACGAGGTCAACAGAATAATAACAGAATAATAACCCTCAACACTATCCCCTCCTCTCTCCTCCAGGATGTCCAGGATGTCCTCCAGGATGTCTCAAGCGACATCCTGCCATTTTTCACCTCACTTATCAACTCCGCCCTCGCAGCTCAGCTTCTAGTCCAATCACTGATCATCTCCCACCTCGACTACTGCAACTCACTCCTGGCTGGACTTCCTGCCTCTGTGATTAAACCTTTGCAGCGCATCCAGAATGCAGCAGTGCCCCTCGTGTTCAACCTACCGAAGTTCTCCCATGTGAACCCCTCTTCTGGGACCTCCACTGGCTCCCTGTAGTAGCTCGCATCAAATTTAAGACGATGGTACTGGCATACAAGGCAGTCGATGGAACTGCCCCTGCCTACCTCCAAGCATTGGTAAAGCCACACACCCCAGCTCGATCCCTCCGCTCAACTACCTCAGCTGGACGTCTGGAACCGCCATTGCTAAGAGCTAGCAAAGGTCGATCAGCTAAGTCACAACTATTCTCGGTTTTGGGACCTCAGTGGTGGAACGAGCTCCCTGCTGTTCTCAGGACGGCAGAGGCGCTCACCATCTTCCGAAAAAGACTCAAGACTCACCTGTTCAGAGTCCACCTCGACTCTGCATAGCCACCCTCCCCCTCCTGGCCACCATTGTACATTGTATTGTGTTGTATTGTATTATAGTACTTAACTGTGTAGCAACTGCAGTAGCTTCTATCATTGCTGTAACACTGGGGAATTGGTTAGCCTAGCGGTTTTTGTACTTGCACTTGGTTCTATGAACATCCTTACTGTACCGACAGCGATATATTGTTGCACTTCTTACGACAAATGTACTTATTGTAAGTCGCTTTGGATAAAAGCGTCTGCTAAATGCCGTAAATGTAAATGTCTTCAAACACCTGAACACCCTAGCCCCAGTAGAAACATCTCTTCAGTAAACACCTGCACATCCTGGCCCCAGTAGAAACATCTCTTCAATAAACACCTCAACACAGACGGGAGGAGGGAGCTGCACCTCTGGCCGCAGGGAGGAGAGTCCTGCCTTAGCTGACTGCAGCTAGCTCACCTCAGGGCCCGAGAGGAGAAGGAAAAGTAGAAGGAAGAGGAGGGGAGAGAGACAGAAGAGCAGAGGGGGAGAGAGGAGGAGGAGCAGAAGAGGGGTAGAGAGGGTGAGAGAGGAGGAGGAGGAGAGGGCAAGAGGAGGAGGAGAGGTTGAGAGAGGAGGAGGAGCAGAGGGCGGGAGATGAGGAGGAGAGGGTGAGAGAGGGAAACAGAGGAGGAGGAGAGAGGGTGAGCGAGGAGGAGCAGAGAGGGCGAGAGAGGGAAACAGAGGAGGAGGAGAGAGGGTGAGAGAGGAGGAGCAGAGGGCGAGAGAGGGAAACAGAGGAGGAGGAGAGAGGGTGAGCGAGGAGGAGGAGCAGAAAGGGCGAGAGAAGGAAACAGAGGAGGAGGAGAGAGGGTGAGAGAGGAGGAGGAGAGAGGGTGAGAGAAGGAAACAGAGGAGGAGGAGGAGCAGAGGGGAGAGGTTGAGAGAGGAGGAGGAGAGAGGTAAGAGAGGAGGATGAGGAGGAGCAGAGGGGTAGAGAGAGGGGGAGAGAGGGAAACAGAGGAGGAGGAGAGAGGGTGAGCGAGGAGGAGGAGAAGAAAGGGCGAGAGAGGAGGATGAGGAGGAGCAGAGGGGTAGAGAAGGGCGAGGAGCAGAGAGGAGGAGGATCCAAAGAGGGGAGGAGGAGAACAAAGAATAAGAGAAGGTGGAGGAGAAGAAGAGAGAGAAGGAAGAAGAATAAGAGGAGGTGGAGAGGGGAGGACGAAGCTGATAGGGTGAGGTCTTGGACGTAGGACTGAGCTCTAGTTCGGCCAGAGTCATGGCCAGCCGCTCCACTGGACGGAGGAGAAAATCCTTTCCCTCTGTCACCGCGCAAGCCGGTAATCTAATCTAATAGCACATGTCAGATCCATTTGTGTATGGTTATAGGGTAGCAGTCCCCCACAGGCAACACACGGCCCCAATCGCTGCCACATTCAATTAGAGACACCAGTGCTTCTACTGCTGGGAGGAGGAGCGGGAGAGGAGCGAGGAGGAGGGGGATGGGGAGAGAGGAAGGAGAATCATCACGGTGTGAGTGCAGATGATCAACAGTGGATGCACACACACACACACACACACACACACCCCCCCTCCCCTACCCCGACGGCTCTGGATAAACGGTAACCTTTAATGACATGTACTGTAATCACTTTTGATCCGACGTTTTGAAATACTTTGATTACTTTCAATGTAAGGAATCAACATACGATTGATTATTCTTTATGAGTGTGTGTGCTTGTGTCTATGTGTCTGTCAATATATTTACACACGCAGCTCTAGCTCACTTGTAACTATCCCTGGTCAAACATGAGGCAAGTCATCCATTGTTTTAATGGAGCCTGAGGGCCAATAGAACAGAAACTGGCTGAGCAGATGGTGGCCTTCAGAAAGAAGTGAAGGGAGCGGTTTCAAAGCTCTCCCTCTCTTCCTGGAACACACAAACCCCTATCCTATGGGTTCACCGGCCCAAGGAAAGCCCTCAACAGCTACAGGTGTTTTTAAATGAGCAATTTGTCATTAGGTGTATAAAATGTCATCGATCATGGCAAATGCCCATCGCCGGTCAACAGGACCCAATGTGATATATAATCAATGTATGTTCCGTTTAGTTAGCCATTTATCGATGAATCGCAACCTGTTGCATTTAAAAGAAAATGGTAACAGCTTACGGAATACACATTTCGAAATGTCGTTTTTTTACATTAGTTTTCACTTTAAGATGTGGACTGCATCAGTACAGCAGGCTAATGACTGTGTTTTGACCCTTAGTTTTATTGGTTTCACTCTTCAGTCTTCATAGTGTGTATTATTTACCTTCCAGCCCATGTTTTAGCTCCCACTTGTAGAAGACAGCAATATCTCTCTTCGTCGTCCCAGAGATCAAATATGATCAAAGACGTGATTGAATGAACCTCTGTGCCTCGAATAATTCTCCAATTTATTTTAGACAAAGCTCACGGTGTCTCCAACTTGTGTGTGTGTGTGTGTGTGTGTGTGTGTGTGTGTGTGTGTGTGTGTGTGTGTGTGTGTGTGTGTGTGTGTGTGTGTGTGTGTGTGTGTGTGTGTGTGTGTGTGTGTGTGTGTGTGTGTGTGTGTGTGTGTGTGTGTGTGGTTTCGTTGTGATTTTAGATTTCAAGTTGTGCTTTCATCCTGAGAGACTGGCTTTCAAAAGCAGTTTAAAAAAAAAAAAAAAAAAAAAGGCTAAGGGAGTTGTTATGGAGACGATGCTGGCAGTAGAGAACAAAAGCTAGTTTGCCTAATTTGCACTTAGTAAATAGGTGTAGAAACCGCACAACGCCCATGTCACATTCATGTGGGGCTTTCTTTCCTCTGTTTTCCTTGAAAAGCGTACGCTCTGTTATCGGCACCGTGACGCCCTCCTCCCGTTCTCGTGAAGCAAGGGGAGGAAAAAATAGAAGGAAATGAAGGACGACATGTGGGAACACAAACACAGGATGTTCTGAAGGAGAGCAGGAAACCATTTTCCTTATCTAGTTGGCATTTCAACCTAGCACGGTGTCCATCAAGTTGGTGTTTGAGCCCATCTTGCTAGCACCTTAGCGGGTTGTCCATCAAGTTGGTGGTTGAGCCCATCTTGCTAGCACCTTAGCAGCTTGTCCATCAAGTTGGTGGTTGAGCCCATCTTGCTAGCACCTTAGCGGGTTGTCCATCAAGTTGGTGGTTGAGCCCATCTTGCTAGCACCTTAGCAGGCTTGTCCATCAAGTTGGTGGTTGAGCCCATCTTGCTAGCACCTTAGCGGCTTGTCCATGAAGTTGGTGTTTCAACTAGCTAGCTATCTCTTTGGCGGATTGTCCATAATGTAACAGTTCCAAGGCTTCCGCACTTATTACGTTTTCTTACTACTCGCTGAAATTGATATCCAAGCAAGCCTACAATGGGGATCCCTATGTGATCCTTATCATGGGTCGCTTCATATCGAAGTGAGGGTTTGGGAATAATGCACGTCATTGAGTCCTATTGGATCTCTATCCGAGGCAATGTACAAAAGAATCAACAAGGCACACCTCAGTATAGTTTAACCCATCAAAGGAAACCTCTGCAGTCCAGAATCCCTGTGAGATCCCCAAAACCAATTACTGATCAATTACTGGATTCAAATCAGACATTATCCATACATTTCTTTCTAGTTTAACTATATCATACAATCAAAAAGATAAAAAACAATCAAATCCATCAAGTACAGAACGTCCCAATATGTATCAATGTAATCAATTTTGCTGATCCACTTTTATAGATGATTGACTAACTAATATCTAGTTAGTTTAACACAGAAAACATAGAGATACCAAGGTACTTGGGAGGGATGCAACAACCAGCCTTTGCTCTTGTACAGAGCATGTCTTCTAGACCAGCCTTCGGACCCTCCCCCCATCAGCCAGTGTGTAGGAGGAGGGGAATACGACAACAAATTGAGTTGTATTCTATTTGGTTCTGGTTTTATCGTTGCTCCTGCACAGTAAGTCTTTGATAATCAACTGTATTTTCCGTTTGCTGCTTTATTTTCGAAAAACACAAACCGTACAGACGTCAGTGTCATGAATGTTCATGTCAGAGATAATCACTTTACATGAAATTTATATGTTGGAAACCGACACAACACAGGCCTGCTGTCAGATCGTGGCTGATAACATTTATTAAAGCTGGCCAATATCCAGCAGGCCAATAAATGTTTTCCCTAAATGCTAAGTATTGAGTTGTTTTTACCCATTTAGAAACGTATAAGGTATCGAAACAGATATTAGATAATCGCAGATATTTGAGGAACATCTAGCCATTTAAATGATGGTGAACAGTGTCATCACACACACACACACACACACACACACACACACACACACACACACACACACACACACACACACACACACACACACACACACACACACACACACACACACACACACCTATAAGCATAGCCGCGTTAGCCCCCCTGATGGTTAGCTAACCCGGCGTGTAGGAGATGAGCATCGACTGGCGACCCCTCGCAGGAAATGGTTAGCATAATGAGCGTTAGCAGCATTGCATCAGACCAGACACATAACCTGCCCGGGCGGCGCTGTCGTCATGAACGTATTGGCTTGACAATCCTGAGGAATTGATTGTTGCTGAGGTGAACAAACACAGGCGTCTCCTGTGTTTTCCTTCCATCCACTCAGTGCTAGCGCTGTGGCCAGGCATCCCCAGTGGCTATTAGAGGTTCATTTAGTCCGCTAAACAGAAACGACGAAACGTTGTTGGCGCTGATGGCCTGCTTCAGCCGTTATTGGATAATGCTCCAGACGATCCCATTGGCCGCAGCCCCCTGTTGGGACCGGGCTATGGAGAAGACAAACTGGGCTCTCAGAACCAGTGGTATGTATAGATGTTTAGCATATTTAAAATCCTACATTCATGCAGGATGCATTGGATTTGTGATGGGTCTCCTCATGCACTTTGAGACTGGAACTGTAGTGATATCATGTGAATAAGGAGTACACAAATCAAATGGACTTCACCTGAATAAAGCATTAACTTATTATTTTATTTAGCCGTTTATTTTAAATAAGTTGTTTTAAGTAAAACAACTTCTTATTTTACTTAACTAATTTTAGGTAAATAAAATATGCAATCATATTTTAATTCTAATATTTTATCATGCACATTAGTTACGTAAATGAAGCCTCAAGTAACATTAGCTAATGCAGTAATAAGCATTAACTAGTCATTAATTAACCGACTTATCCTTACGCTAACCTTTACCCTACCGTAACCCTAACGCTGATGCCATATAATAAAACAAATAACTTTATTAACTAATTTTATTTAATGACTAATTAATCCACCCTTATTGTAAAGTGTTACCCTTGCTCACTGTTACATTGACTATTGTTTCCCAGGGACTGAAATGATTGCTGCTGTGATAGAATTAATGATAATAGATAATGAACAGGATGAGAGATAATTAATCGTTTCCCGGAGGACAACAATTGAGAATTGGTCCGATTTCAAACCCCTTAATGAAATATCACAAACTCAAAGCAACACCACAACAGAAGCTTGTCTAGACGGGTTAAGCTAGATGTTTCTAGCTAAATATAATTTAGAAGATGAAAAGCATTATGACACCTTCCTCAAGGAAGGCTACAGGTTGTGCTGGGAATGCTTTAACTGCTGTCGCCGAAGTTTAACCACGGGTGGATCGGTACCAAGGTCAGAGCTTCAGTGGCATGATTGATCTTCAACTGGTAGAAGCCTCTGCTTAGCATTCTACCGGCCATGGTAGGAGCTAGCCAGCCATTTATATCCACCTTCATGTCCACCTATCCTAGAAACTCAAACTTCCTCCATTCAGAAGATGCAACAATCTCTTCCAACAGAGCTATTGGAGCAACACCAGATGAGATCTGAATGTATTGGAACCGCAACAGATGGCTCAGCCGTAGACCTCCGCCAAGACCAGGGAAAATCCCAGAAAAGCCATCAGCTCGTCTAAAGATCCCCCATGAGTATCACACCAAGTTAGTCTTCCATATGGCTCAGCCCGAGCACCTAAGCTAAATTTGCCTCATAGGATTAATTAAGTGTTATCTTATCTTACCAGGGTGGACAATTAACAACTAAACACTACTCATTAACCCTAATGGTTTTATTTTTTGCTCACGGCATCGCTGATTGTCTATAATATGTCATTAATATGTCATTAATGACAAACAGCCGTCACACATTAACCAGATTCCCAGCTCTCATACTTTCCTGCTATTTCTGATGTGAACCAAGAATAAACATAGTTAAGGAGGAATTAAATAAATATCTGCATGTCAGGAGCTATAACAAGACGATAAGACTTGATAGATCGATGAATTCATGAATTATGAACAACAACAACAACTCAAATTGATGTACTTCAAAGCTCTGCGTGCATGCCTTCCCATGTAGAAAGACTCGTGGAGATGCACGATGAAGTCCACTCAAAAACATCTGTGAGGACGGATCCGGTCCCCTGGGTTTCAAGATGTTTGTGTGTCTTAATCTCAACAACGCTGTGACATTCCGACCACAGAGGGTCTTCTGGAGGGCCTGCAGGAAGCTCAGACGTTTGGTTTCCAAGGCTGGGACCCAGGAAAAGTCCTCACACCCCAGACCACATACCGAGATGGCTAGGAACGTTCCTCTGTAACACTGCTGTTGTGTTGACCGAGCGTTTTCAGTCTCATGTACCCCTACAGTCCCCTCACACCCTATCAGCACCGCTCAAGTACCCCTTCACCCATGCCAAACCACAAGTGTTTCCATTGAGCAAGCACAAATATTAAAGGTCCCATGGCATGCCACCAGGTGTGGTGTGATTAGCTGCTACAAGCAGTTTTGGAAATCTGCCCCTTGTGACATCGCAGGTGGGCGTGTCCACCTAGATGTGTGTGACGGAAAGATGAGCAACGTTTGTTACAGTCCACTGGGTAGGCTGGTAGACTGATCTATCCAGGACACATCTAGGTGGACACGCCCACCTGTGATGTCATAAGGGGCAGATTTCCAAAACGGCTTGTACCGGCTAATCACACCACAACTGGTGGCATGCCATGGGACCTTTAACATTGTAGTGGGCCAAGAACAAATATTAAACCATCATCATTAAGTATCATTGTTATATATTATATTTTAGTGATCTAGGAACTTATATTATACGATTATCATTAAGTATCATTGTTAATATTTTTGTGACATAAAATTGCTTTTAAAATCGAAGAATCTAATGTTTACTTCAATTTCGGTCTTAACGTTATGATCAGCCACCATCAGCATCATCAGTATGTTTGCTTTTGTATTTCAACAAATAAATATTTTACTTTGTAATTTGTAAATACGATTTTTAAGTCGACTTATGATGCTTTTAACTTGTAGTTGCCTTATCATTGTTATTTATACATGCAAATGATACATTTTCGGAAAAGGCATCCTTGCCGATTTCAATATAAGAAAGTTCTTGGCTATATTTAGATTTTTATGTACATGTATATTCCATCTGAAACATTGTTCAGCCAGACTCACAGATATTTACAAGGGTTGACATGAACTGAACTGTTCATCTCTTCCCACAAAACATGTACACGCAAACACACGTACACATATACACACACACACTTCCGCTCTGACAAGCTGTCAGAAGACATCAACGCTCAGGTTAATGATGGAATCAGTGGCGCAGATGTGCAAACAACACACACAAATAAACCAGCTCAAAAGGGAAACATAATGCGCACACACACACACACACACACACACACAACATGCACACACACACACACACACACACACACACACACACACACCTGAAATGGGGCACACACGCACACAGACAAAATATACAGTGACGTACTCTCAGCAAACAGCAAACAGGCCAGTAGGAAATATAGGAATAAAGGGATCCTTCTGCATTGAAAACCATTCAAAGAAAATGTAAGGACTGAAGACCATATCTAGACAGGAAGTCTGTGTGTGTCTCTTTGTGTCTGTGTGTGTACCACCATGGCGATACAATAACTTAACCGAGACGCCGTGCTCATGAAAGACCACCAAAGCATGGCCCACTCAAACTGATCCAAACTGCTCCATTCACCACGTAATACCATCGATGTTCTCACTATCCCTGAGCCTCACTAGAGTGCCCCATATGGTAATGAAGCTGCCGGTTATGCTTATTGATTTGTCCATCCGTGTCTTAAACGTCATACCAGGACCATTTTTAAATGAAACCTTTGCAACACTATTCTCTAGACTAGATGCTTAAACACAATATATTTATATTCAAAAAATGTGTAGATTGATGTTTTCATTTGGAGTGGATACCATGAGGATATTGAGTCATTGGACTGCGTGCGCGCGCGCGTGCGTGCGTGCGTGTGTGTGATCAGCCTCCATCCAATAAGGTCGGCAGACGCACTATCAGACGGCCATCAGTAATAACACCAAGCAAATACAAGACGACACACACTCAATAGCTTTGTACACACATTATCAACAAACACACACACAAACACAAATAGAGTCACAATAACACGTTAACACAGACCCAGACAATAACACACAGTCACACACACAGCCTCTGTCGCCCATTCAAAGCCAATATTATCACTATCAACTGTGTGTGCATTCATGTAAGTGCGCGTGTGTGCGCATGTGTGTGTGGGAGTGAATGAGCCTGTTGGCCAGCTGCAAATCTTTCTTCTCGATTCAAAAACTAAACGTACATAGGAAACCTCGACAAAACATTTGACGTGCACGCACACCCGGACACACACACACACACACGCAGACAAACACACGCACACACATACACACACACACACACACACACACACACACACACACACACACACACACACACACCTCTGCTGATCAACCTTATTTGGGTGGAGGAAGAAGGGAGAAAGAGGAGGAGGAGGGAGGATACTTAAGAGACAGAGGAGTCCCAGTGAGAGGTGGATGGGGGAGGAGGGAGTGACCTTTTCTGGCCGGTGTAGTATCTGTAATCCTGGCTCTAGAGGGAACAGTGGACTGGAGAGGTCTGGTAAACCATCCCCAAATGCCAGCCTGCATCTGCATCTATTGCACCAATAACACACACCTTTGAAGTGGTTCGGGAGGGGAGAGGGTGGGAGGAGGGGAGAGGGGAGGAGAGTGTCCTTCAGAAGCGGCGGCCATGTAGGTCGCCAAGCAGCGGCCACAGTTGAAGCTCAAAGTGAGCGTTTCAGAGCTGTCAAATTCTGTCCAGATACGGAGAGAAAGACTGCGGGAGGTTCTATCGTCACGCAAAAGTTCAGCATTTCAAAATAAAACCTCACTATGAGCGACAGAAAAAGCTTTTGAGTCAAGCAATTTTTCAATGCACTTTGGTGGATATTCAATTTGTTCGATTTTATATATCAGACTGTTGAAAAAGTATTTTGTATGAAACTCAAAAACAAATGCTAATATCTTTACAAACATTCTGATATTATATAGGGCTTCCAAAATGCATTTCACTAAGGTGGAATCAAACCTAGTGTTTAATATCACTCCACATGTGAGAGGGGGTAGTGCAACAGTTAATCTTTAGCTCAGCAAAATAAGGCAGAATCAATCAAAATAAGAAGCATAACTGCCCCCTGATGGCGGAACAGTAGACTGTACCCCAAAACGACTGTCAAACAGCAACAATGCTTCCACCGTGGTTCAAATTGCACAATCTCCTTTTATGGAAAATACAAATGTCATTCACAAGAGTGCCACAGGCAAAAGATTAAAAGATACATCCCCTTCTTGTAGAGACACAATCAGTCGTGACATTTCACTTTCCCATGGTTGTTAGTCACTTCCTAGCCAAGGCGAAGTTGTAATTTTAATATCTCTAAATTGCTGCAATTAGAAGCGGGTTTACTGGGTTTCCTTTGCAGTTTAAAATGGCAATGCCACATGGAGGGAATCCAATTTGCTAGGCTAAGTGGGAGATTTAGGGGTCAGGAATAATTATTATTTTTGATTTGTTTCCGCTAATCAACAGAGCTGACATTTACATTCAGACACTACTGCATCCGTCAAAGGTGTCATCGAGTATCACTCGCTATCATATCAAACTGCTGATTAGAGACAACATCACATGAAAATTGAGCTCGTTCACCTTTTTAACTCAATTTCGCCTCCTCAACCAAAAACCATTAGGCATCAAAATCTGATGAATTAAAATGAGGGATTTTACCGTGTGGCAGGCATGTAGCTGGTTAAAGACTGCAATGTAGACATAACATCAATGTCTCTTCCTAGATCTCTTCTAATGATCTTCAAGTGATCGTTTGAAAGCAAGGCTTCCAGATCTATTAATATCTGAAATATCTAAAATCTGAATACAAGCACAATCCAATGTTGACTGTCCCACGACCTTAGAAATAAACCCGTCATATTCTCTATTTTCTAAAGGTCAACGCAAGGTATGAGGTTCATCAGCCATTACTTTATAAATACACCCATTTGGGACATCACAGGTGGGAGTGGTCCACCAAGATGCCTGATGGTCAGTAGAGACCACTGGGTGGGCTGGTATATTTCGTATCTAGCTATCCTACATCTCGGTGCACACTCCCCATGTGAGATGTCACTAACGTCCTGATTGTCTGGTTGCTTGTAAGGGCTGATGAAAATCATAACACCCTAGTGGGAAAACGAAATGGGGGCCTTTTAACACATGAAAGAACAGTGAGCCATTTACAGGGGTACATTTTACACAAGACAGGTAGAACAAGAGGGAGGAGGAGGAGTATGTGACACACTGACCTTCTTAATGGAGCTCCTGGTCTTCTCCTTCCACTCACAGCTGCTCAGCTCCAGGGTGCAGTGGACGTAGGTCTCACGGTCGTACGAGCCCAGGATGAACAGCCTGGGAGGAGGGGGAGAACATATTACACCAATGGATTCCCAATCAAACATGTCTGAAGTCCAAGTTATAGTTCTGCTTTAAACAGCTGCCGTGGTCTCTACGTTAACCGGGTAGCCCTCTGAGGCCAACGTAGATGGCCTGCAAATTGTCACAAATCACTGATCACATTACGTTATATCGTCTTCACATTATACGATCTGAGGAAAATAATTTAATATTTATAGGTAATAAGCAATTTCCCACGGAAATCCCAATAATAATGGAGGACTCTGGCAGCCATAACTTCTGTTTAAACCTTATGAACTACGACAGACAGGCCAAGTGATTTAACTCCTGAACAGAGCACACCGATGAGGTACACAGAAACGGACCACTGACGCGCCCTGCTGGACTAAAACAGATTGCTCTTGTAGCCGATGTATTAAATCCAATGCAATGTTTTAGGTTCTAATGAAAAATCTACGCACCTTAAAAATGCCATACTGGCATGTACTGCATCATTGCAGTGTGATTTATTGAGACCTAAAAAATAATACGCTAATAAATATCAAAACATGTGGTTATTTTACTAAACTAACAGGGTTAGACTAGCAAAGGCAAGAAACTCAAAGCCCCTTAACATACAAATTAAAGGTCACAGGAAAATAAAAAGGAGTCAAGTTTGACATCCCCTTGAAATACAGAGCATCCCCTGTATTTAAATACATATTCAGTCATGCATGGAGATTGCGAAATGACAAAATGCACATTAAATCTCGAAAGTTATTCCCATTACTGTATCGATAATTGTTTGATTGCTTGATGATAGATTATCTTGAGTAGAAATAAAATCAAACAAGCATAAATATAAATGCAAAATACAAATAAGTAGGCTACTACTACTGTGAGATAATGTGTCAAAAAATCTTAAAATAAATAAAATATGCATACAAAATATACAAAAGTAGGCCTATATTCTATTAAAGTTAAGTTTTTATAATCTCTATATATTTTTCGACACCTGTGCAAACCCAATGGTAAAATGTTCCCAACATTTACAATTATTTGCCCATAAATGTGATTAGCTATTCAACAAACTGATTCCACCTTATAATGTCAGTACAGTATTATTGTTGGTACCGGCACATTCTGTTCTCTTCTCTGTTCAGTAAGCTGCTTGGTTGGTGTTTGCAAAGTGCCAATCAAGTGCTGAAATAAACACGGAGTATGTCTCCCTCTGCTGGAAACTACTGGTGTTTAATAATTGCAGCTACTGTGACTGCATCTAAAAGAAATGTACTGGTAAAGCAGCTGGTATTTAGATGCACTGCGTGAACGACATACTAAAAGATATTAGGAAGGTTTGAAAAAACATATTATTTTACGTGTGAGTCTACTTTGGCATCTCTTAATCAATTTTATAACCTCTGCATTATGCGCAGACAATAAAGACAGACGGATAGGGACTAAGGGAGAATACATATTTAATGCACTTCAACCGAAAAACCATTTGGTCCATGAACCAAATACAACAACACGCACGCTCACGCTCACGCACAAACACAAACACAGACACACACAAACGGCTCACTTCCCGATTCACACACTGTCTGCCACCGCAGACAAGGCCTCACAAGGTTTGTGATAGTGTGGAGTCAGTCAGGATTAAATTTTAATAAGCTAACCATATAAAAGAGAGAAAGAGTGTGTGTGTTTCAGTGTGACGTGCGTGTGTGTGCGTGCCAGAGTGCATAGGCGGGCGAGGATGGGAACAGTCCATCAGAGACAGTGTGGCGGTAGCCCTGCCTGAGCTTTGTGGGCTGTGGATTGGATTACTCTGAGGGATACTGTAAGAGGCCTGCAGCACCAGTGTTAGCTATTTAAGAATGATGGACCAAACATATTGGAAAATACCGATCCATGAAAGCAGTAGCATGTCTGCATACTGTAAAGTGATGGATATTTAATGTATACTTATATCTTATGTACATTTTAATTGCATTTTGTGCGTATTATCCGTAAAATCTAAAAGTGTATCAATGCACGTTTCTTTATATTCAATCCTTAACATACGTTGTGTTTTGCTTGCATTTATTTTCTATACTTGCCACCAAGGGCTTTAAAGAACAGCATGGTTTACACAAATCAACATATAATTACTGAAAAAATATCAGATATATAATTAGTGAGGAGCTAGCAATGCAGCGACTGTATTTTGAGTCGACCACACTGAAGCATTGTTTGATTCAAAATACTCGCCGTCCAATCCGTTCACCAGATATTGGGACACACTTACTATTAAATGCAGTTGCTGCTATTTAAAATGTTTACATCAGACCAACCGTTAATCCATAAATCTGTGTTGGAGTTCATAGTGAAAGAGAAGCGGGGCAGTAAACTGTATTTCCAGTTAGAGTGAACAAAGATTTAATAATAAAGTCTCTTTCAATTCCTCTTTTACTGCATGAGAAGAGGGTTGTGATCAGGGCTACTCCCATGAAGCCTGCCAGATCGCCTGCTTCCGGTTCACCTCTTGGGGACAAACGCGTGGCGAAGGTCTGACACCGGGACCCTAATGTTAATTATCTGAGTCTATGCTTCTTCTCATGTTTCAAGCTAACAACAATTATGAATGGTTTCTTCTTCCCATAATGGACAACACCATATAAGGATTTATGAGTTTGTAGATAGGTTAAAGACTACAAACATGGCCACTTTGCCATTTCCGCTAAAGCCAAGACAGACCAAAGTTTTACCTGACTAAATTAGAACATGTAGGTGTGGCTTATTTACCATTCCGCCCACTTCCAATATAAACGGTTTTCTTACCTGTATTCGACAGATGCTTCATCTCCAGAAATCAAGCTTGTTTACCTTGTGTCTCTGTTATAATAAACCACGTGTTGAGCATTTACAACTCTGAGTCATACCTAGACCGAGACGACCATACCACAAAGGATCAAATTAGTTTTTCATCAACCCATGCAGGGATCTGAACCCATCGCACAGGCTGAGCAGTAAAAATATGCCACAGACCAGACTCAAAGGGCCCATAAGTTGAATATCGATCATTTTGACAATGCTTTGCTATACTGCCATAAAATAGGTAGAAAGTAGGGCCAGAAACTTATTTGAAAAGTAGTGTATCTCATTGTGGCATCTCTGTTGTGTGACACACCAGAAAATGCTCTGAAAACATAATTTAATCGAAAAAGGTGAATTCCTCTCAAACAGAAAGAGAAAATGAGAAGGTAAAAGTTCAAAGTCAGCGGTTAGGGTTTGTTTACCTGCTGCATTCGATCAGGGAGACCCTGAGCCGGCCTTCCACCAGTGCGTCATCGTGGACCGACAGGTCTGCGTCGCAGGCCGGGACCAGGGGCGGCTGGACTTGGAATGGGAAGAAGGGCTTGTATCTGGAGGGGGAGGAGAGAAGGAGGTGAAAGGAGGCTAACACTCGGCTAGTCCGTATAGCCACATAACCTAAACAAAAGTTTAAACCCTTTTCCTTTTCCACAAACACTTTTTTTGTCGTTTGATGTTGATTTGTTGGCATGGTGTCGGAAGTCACTTTTGACCCACTTCGCATTAGGCTACATACAAGCCAGACAATTACAGACGAGACTTCAGAATACAAGAATAAAGAATACAACTTTTACTGTCACAGAATTAGTACCCAGCAGACAACTGATATGGACCTTGTAGAGGAACTTTATTTGCTTCTAGTGAATCGAATAAAACAACAATACTGAACATGCGACATATATCAGAAGGATGAGAGAGATCAAGGGGAGAATATGACTACCGGTATTTGGTAGTCAGACAGGAGTGCCAAGATAATGGAGTGGTGAGGTCGTTACATCGAGTGATCTATGGAAGCAAACACATACACACCCACCAAAGCCACAGATAATCTCTCAGTTTTTCAAGCCAACACACCCCCAGTATACTTCTTCCAACTGTTTCCATTGTTTCCATGCTCATTAGTGTTTCACATACGTTTGGATGGCTCAGCAGGTTTCACTGTGTACACCCAATGTGTCGACACCAGTTTTAGGATTCCAGCCCTCCCCATTCCAAGTTAATTAGACGGGCAACAAGTTTCAAGGCGGTTCCGCCAAGAGAAATTGATACAGATTTTAACAAACACGTTTGGCCAGTACCGAGGTACACCCAAAAGGGCCACCCCACCTGGAACAGAACTATTCTGGCAAGCCTCAAAAGTGCATGAAATGCCATTTAAGCACAAATTACTAAAATTTATGATTTATAAAAAAAATTAAGTGTTGAATAAATTATGCATTCACTCAGTAGTCTTATATATTATAGATCAATCAACAAAACTGAACAGTCCGTCTATATCAAGGGGAACAGTCAATGTTGACGAGACTTCAAAAGGCGGAGCCAGGCCCTCGGTGGGTGTGGAAGCAATAAGGATTAGGGTAGAGCTTGAAGCCCTTAAGGCCTGAGAGAAAACTGTTCTCCCTACCAGCTTACTGTTGGAGCACATGAGGTACACCAGTCCTATATCCATTACACTTATCTTTGTGATAACCTTTGCTCCGGTCTTTAAGTTCCAGAAAGTGTAAGCTTGTTGCCAAAATGTAAAGGGGAGCTATTATGTCACTAATGCTCAAATTTGAAATTGTAAAAAGATAAAGCAATTACAGAACATTTATTGTTCATGTTTTGGTAATAAAACAACAGAAAATAAGAGAATTGTACAATATATTTTTGAGTATTGTATCATGAAATGCTCTGAATCAGCATAAAATTCAGTCGGTTCTGAGGGTAAAACGCTGTGCAGTAATCAGTCCTTATTGTTTCACTCCCGGTATCTCTGGCGAGCAGATGACACTCAACTTTACCCCCCTGACCCCTAACACAAACATCTTCTTGTTCTCCTGGTACAGTGCAGTACTGAATCCACGTTATTTTGGGTCGATAGAGAAAGGAAATCGTGTGACGAGAGGAGATAAAGAGACACTGAACTTGCCGGATGAATTTTTTGCCATTTCTATCCCCCTGCTAGAGAAAAAAAACATTGTTAGTTCTGGGCTCCTGGTGCCAACTATGTGAGGTGAAAACACACCTTTCATTATCCTTAGCTGCATTGCTGTGAAGAACACAAACAAAGGCCCCAAGCAGCTAGAGGGATACATTCCAACAAACTGCATCGCCACGCAAGCAAGTAATTTGCGTTATATCACATTCTATTCATAAAGACAACACTGAACAATATGTGACGTACAACCCATCAATTAAAAAGTTGAGCGACCACACATAACTCTTTAAAGTGCATATTGTATGGAAATGTATCTGGATGATGATACATATTTGACCCTCAGGAGCAAACTGGTTAGTGTTTTAGAGAAGGTATAGATCGAGAGATGTGGATAGATGTGGCAAAAACGAGTAAACGAGAGTCATAGGGCAACCAAGATCACTCACATGCTTTCATGTGCTGGAACTGGTCATTTGGAGTTCTGGTACCAATACAAATAAATAAGTGTACGAAAAAAGTGTTGTTACCAACACCCAGATAACGTAGTTTGTTAGCAAAAGGCCCTTGACACTGTCAAGTCTTCTTACTTGGTAAAACAAGCTTGCATTTTGTCCCCTTTGCAGAACAAGCGGGCCGACAGGAGCGTATCGCGTTCCTCAGACACCATTAGCCTGGGCCAGCAGAGCTTTATTAAAAATGGATTAGACGACACCTCCTCTGGGATACTCTGCGCCCTGCGCGTTGGCCCGCGTGTTCACCAGGCTGTCTGCAGCCTCCTCCCGGCCTCAGCCCCTATACTCACACCATACGATACCTTACTTACTGTCCTCAATGCTGGTCTTTAAGTTACCCATCACACCCTGTAACAACAAGGCGCCGCTTCACCTTTCAAACAAGGGGGGATAACGCCTCCTGTCTTATAAAACTTGAATGTGCCCATTTACGAGATTCTGAACGAGGTTTTGAAAGTGGCTTGTGTTACCATGCCCGTTTACTCGGAGCGTGGGTTAAAAGTGTGGCTCAAGCACATGTGAACCCAACTCTTCTGATTTATTCAGAGGAGTAAAGGCAGACTCGGGTCTCGTCGTGAGCAGGCTTACAGGTGCTTTAGTAATGAATGAGACTGGGGGGGTTTAAGTAGACAAAGAGCCAGCCATTCCTGCTTCTAATCACAACATTCTGATGCGATAAGCGCCCCCTTGACAACACTTTGGACTTGCTGGCGCATACAAGATTAATGTACAGAGGATCTGGTCTTAGTCAAGTCGTTTTCATTGGTATTCTAGTGTTTGTGAAAAATAAAAAACGCTTGGCCTTCCATTTCAGACTCAGAAGGCTTGATTAATCCTGAGGGAAATAGTATCCGTTACCTGTTATCGGTTGTCTTGCTCTAGGAGGTTAAACTGTAAAAAACGAAGAAAATACAAATAAAATATAATTGTAAAAAAAATGGACCCTCCCCCAACCCCAATCTTAAATACAAAACTGACAGCGAGCCCTACAGGTCAACAGTTACTGTAGTATACAAACACTGCAGGGCTCTCAGGAGTTTGAAGGGGCCCTTTTTATCTTCCACAACAACCTCCTTCTACTTGGTCAGGCGTCGGGGAGGAACAGAAGGAGAGGATGAAGAACAACCCTATTGTAGAGGAGCAGAGGATCAATTGTGATGCAGTCAGAGTGGGATATGATGGAATGACCGCTACGGCTCACTAAGCCTGCTCACGGGGATTAAAACGGGAGCAAAAAAACATCCATACAGGTCACGCACACTTGATAAAAATAAACAGAACAAATAACATACACGTTTTTAATAAATATGAAACTCGGCTTGACTTTCATTTCAGTTGTTTATACCAGTAGGGCTCCAACAAATTAACGCTTATATAATAAGCTCATCTAAAAACATACTGTGAGTGCCATATCTCCCTGATTTTCCCAAATGTTTTGCTCCACGGTGAACTATGGAAGAGGAGTTAAATCCCGGTTTAAATCAAGCTAGAGTCGGAGGTAGAGTATTAAACGTTGTGGAGGGACCTGGCACGGAAATGCAGACTAATGTTTCAGATAGTAATCCTGATGACCACATGTGGAGCATAGAGGGGGTGAAGGGCAATGAGACAAACTAAACGCTGGACGCCAAATGATTCAATACTAAACATTGGAAACTGATTGATTTACCCTTGACCTATAAAGTATCAAAACCCCTAGATACCTTCATGGATGTATATATTAAGGTTTTAACCCCAGAGCTAAAGGTGGCAGGATGTACCTTGTTCCCAAACTGCTTGTGTAAATATAGCAACTTATATTTACACAAAAACAAATGAATTATTAAGAGCTTGATAGACATCATGTGCATGTGTTAAAAAGGTCAACAGTTGGATTTTCAAGGCTGGGTCGTGGGGGCAGAGTAAGCAGATGTCCAGCCCTTATATAACACACCCTGGACAGCAGATGTGTGAGGAGCCGAGAGTGTGTGGGGGAAAGTGGATTTCTTCCCCACATAAGTTGCGTCTTCCCCCCCAACAATTCTTATTGATAACCAATAGCTGAACTGACTATTGGAAATCAATTTTTTTTTACCCTGTTTAGGTTTTCGGATCAATGTTCGGGAATTTTAGGATCAATTCCGGAAGGACGACGAACACACACACACACACACACACACACACACACACACACACACACACACACACACACACACACACACACACACACACACACACACACACACACACACACACACACACACACACACACACACACACACACACACTAAAGCCTATAGCAGCAGTGGCCTGGTCAGTGCTGCTCGGTCATGTGATCGCTGGCAGAATTTTTACATCATCAGCATTACATCATCGCACAGCGAGAAGCCCGACACCAGAAGACACCCTTACTGTATAAATTTAAATAAATAGCTAGAGAGCGAATACAGAAAGACTGTACTTCCAATGTGTTTTATGATAGGGCTAGATTAGAATAAAGCCATCAATGAATATTGTTATGATTGTTGGTGTATGGATATCTTCTTGGTACTGTTGCATGCATACAATTACACATGCTTACAAGCCATTTGAAGGACACATTTAGTCAAAGCAACTTACAGATATCCCTAAGAAGAAAGTATGACCGATCCCTCAAGGCTTCATACAGTAGGACGCACACATTGGGGTTTTGAACCCTACAATCTTTGGGCTGGGATAAAAAAAAATCCCACTGCCGGATGTTCCTGCAGCAGGTGCCGTTAAACCCAAGCATGATTCAAAGTACTGATGCTGAATTCACACCTATAGCCCTTTGAACGGTAAGTAAAAAGAGAAGCTTCTCTTTGGAACAACTGTGCGGTTGTCCCTAAAGGTCGGCATCAAACAATCTGATCCTTGTTTGAATGTGAACCGACACAACTTTCCCCATCCGTCCGTGAGCACATGATAACCACGCACTGCGTGTGATCATCACAACTACAAAAGCGTAACTCCCGTGGAATTAGTAATGATGTGTGAACACAAGGAAACTCCATCCTCTTCTGTTCAGGCTGGTGTCGGGTTGTCATGCACCGCAAAAATTAGGGAAACCGAGATGCAAGGCGTTGTCATGATGACAGCATATGTCTTCTTCTTTTTTTTTATTAATTTCTATTTATTTGTCATTTTTACATATTAAACCATGGCACGCTAAAGAAAAACAACTCGAGTATAATAAGTGCTATCCAATGCATCAGCCAAAAAGACAATTTGTTAAATGTTGTTAAATGGTCCATGTATGAGTTTGTCACGATACAAGTCAACCCCACTAGCAGCACAAGCCTCCAGTCTGCGGTCCATCATTTAGGACTGGGCCCACCCTTTGAGAGGGTACCCGGAGAGAGGAGCTGCAGCATGGGTCAGTTTGGCTGGGTGAGCTGCCTGAGGTATGGGTCGATGTGCGGGGTAATTAGAGGCACTGATGCTAAATTGGAGCCCATGCTGTCACAGCGTTTTGTCTCCAGGCTGACGGGTGCTTTCACAGAGAAAAGGGTGCACTGTACAAACAGGGGATTCACCTTGGTGGCTGCTTGGACTCCCTTTCATGGAGGCAATTTACAGTGAAATTATTATTTTTAGGTTGACCTTTCTTCACATTCAATAATTGTTATTATACTTTCATCATCATCATCGACACCCCCCTACTAATTTGTTAAATGTAGTTGTGCATGACAATTGTCATGGAGTTGTGCATGACAATTATTATGAATCATATATCAGATTTAAAGCTGTGAAATTAGCTTGAGGATACCATAGAAAACGTCCTCTATAATGAATCCCCTAAGGGATTTCTCCATAGTTATTTTTGGTAAAGTACCTGATACCCCCCTGTCCAGAACAGCAGCATACTCTTTAAGCTAGTTATTGGAAATATCCAATGTCTGGCTAGCTTAGCATATTGTATCATTATAATTAATGAGAGAGAGACAGATTTCCAGGCCCATAGAACTGTTTAAAAGTGGCAAAACCAAAATTAGCAGAACATGTTGTCAGGTCGCATCTCCACAATTTGGTTTGCAAAAGATACTTCAGGGAAATGCTTATCCGTTCTGTCTAATTTCACAAGTCAGCGCACTGACAATGAAAGAAGAAACTGCAGACGGACGTTTTTTTTGGTCCACATATCCATGACTGATGTGGTATGGAATAATTCCCACTGAAACCGGAGACATTGTGGGAAGACCAAGACCAAAAACCCTAATACCAGACCAACAGTGTGGTTAGGTTTTTTCAAGATGATGATCTCAAATTTCCTTCAGGGGCTCTGAAATAAATGCCTTGTCTTTGGCATGTAGCCCTGTTGTAAACCTGTGATATTGAACGAGCCATCCATTTGCAGACTGTTTGGTGGTATTTTGTGTCTGGTGGCCAATAACTTACTATTCAAAAAAGTGCCTTGTTTCTTTATCAGATTATAAAGAACTTTTGACTCATTAAAGTATGTCTGCCAAGCAACTATATTAGAATAAGGTACAACAGCACAATAAGATTCAAAGACAGGTTTAGGGATCCATTTTCTATGTCAAAGCAGTCTATGGTCCTGAAAATTGCTACAGCACATTGTTGGTAAAGAAAAGCGTTTAGCAAGCAGTTAGCAAGCGATTAGCAAGCGGTTAGCAAGCAATTAGCAAGCGGTTAGCAAGCGGTTAGTGTACATCCTCTGATCGGCTTAATGGAGGCTATTTTTCTCTGAATGTTATTGTAATGATGCCCTAATAAACTTGAATTGACTTAGATCAGGCCAACCTGATGTGAAACAGCAAACATGGCAGACAAACTACCACAAGGCTAACTAACCAACATGCCTTGATGTGTGCTGCTAATACCAATTAACTGGTTGTTTAGCACTGGAACGACAAACTTGTGCTTTAACATGCATAAATAAAAAACGATCACGGAATATTAAAAACTAGAATACAATCTCTGCTCTGTGAGCGTGTTGTAAAGTAGACTCAACCAAATCAGGAAGGAAGAGAAAAAAAATAAAGATCAACAACATGATAAAAAACAAATGGAAAGGAGACAGGAAGTCGGTGCAAGAGGAAGTAAACTGCTGAATGCACTCTCTCCTCACTCTCCATTACTGTGAGCTTGTGTGACATGTGTCCATCTTTTCTAATCTATTTAGTCAGAAAGCCATTTCTTTAACCTTGAAATAGAGCTGGGTCATTAATAGGTCTGTGAACCTGTCAGGCTTGACAGGTGGAGCACTACCTCTGCCAGGGTCAAGGGCTTGATGGGCCATTCATGTGGGCACTCATGGTATTGTGAAGGCATACATTTTGGACTCAATTTTAGACTTGTTTCTTAATATAGTCACAGATAATTGGGAATGAATGTGAATGTCTTGTTATTATAGTGTGAAACAACAGTATTGTTTCATTATCTGAAAGGCTGTGTTCATATTAAGTTGATTTATTTGGCTGTTTTTGCACCCATGAGTATAGAACTTGTTTTATGAAATACTAGTTTTTTTTGTATATCTTTCTATTAGGGTTAGTGTAACGATTTAGTCTTATGGTCTGTAAATCAAAACCGTTCCTTCAAATGTTTCTAATCAATCCTCAATCCCAACCTGTTGACCTCCAACAAGAGTTGGACCAGGTAAACAGATTCCTACTGAACATTTAGCCTACAGTCTGGCCAGGTAAACATCATTCTACAATACCTTTAGCATACAGCATCCTACTACAGTGAGTCCAGTAAAACATCACCAAATACCAAATATTCGAAAAACAGAATTAATGTATGTACTAAAACATAACACAACTTCCAATTCAGATAAACTACCCTCCTATCTATTTATACATTTGTATATAAATGCTGTTTTCTTTTCAGAATCAACACATATTTCAAAAACAATCACAATTGTCAAGTGCATAGAAATATATTCACACAAACCCACACACCGAGATCAACAACAAACCCACACATTCATCGTAGAACAGAGCCCTGAGATGGTACAACATCTAGGAGTGAAGCCAGAAAGGTTTGAGGAGGTGTCCTGGTTCATTTCAGACCAAGCTATCCACACATTCATCGTAGAACAGAGCCCTGAGATGGTACAACATCTAGGAGTGAAGCCAGAAAGGTTTGAGGAGGTGTCCTGGTTCATTTCAGACCAAGCTATCCACAATACCTGGTACAGTCTTTAAGTCACACCATAGACCACAGCAGATTGGAAAGTATGGGTTCACTCAAATACACAACCAGCTAAAACTTAGCCCACAAGGCTACCCTGGGATTAGTTCAGTGCCTTGGATGTTGGTACCAGGACGGAGATGGCGTCGCTAGTGCTTACATCCTGGTTGTCATGGATACCCAGCCTACTGGCAGCCATTACTGGACTGAGCTCAAGTCTGCCGAAATCTTGAAACTGGGTAACTGGGCAACAAGTAGGCCTACCAGTTGTCCTCGGTTACAGGATTTGGACCATCAAAATGAGGTCTGGTTCCCCCCTCATCGACTGGTTTAGGGTCAAGTGTTGTAGGCAAGGGTTGTATGACAATGTGTGAGATGTCTCAAGGCCATTCGTCAACTGTTACCAGCTGTGTTGTTGTGGCCTGCATGCTGTCAAGTCTTATTTATAGGCTCCTCTTTTTGACTCCACTAGTGTCCAATAAACACAATTCCCTGAGGGTTTTACCGCTTAAAACAAAGTAGATATATGTACAGTTGAATGATATACCACCTTATGATGGCTGTAAACACGCACCTGCACGGTTTAGCTGCAGAACCTTTTCGAATGGATATTGGCAGCCAGATGGCCCTATTATTGGAAAGCAGTTCACCTTGTGAACCCTTTTCACTTACACGTACCTGATTTTGTAATTTGGCAGGGTATGTTTCTTCTTGATGACGCGTTTGAGCTGGTTGACTATGATGGAGGTGAGCTGGGGTAGCGGTCTGCCTTCAAACTGCGACTGAACCTCGAAGTCGATGAGGGGGTCCTCCAGGAAGGAGAAGGACCAGTGGGAGAAGGGCGTGCGCGTGAACTGCAGTCGGAGTCTGCCCATCACGCGCGTCATCTTGACGAACAGGTACGCAGACTTGCCGAACACGAGCTCCACGTCGATTGCTAGGTGAAAGCCACCGTTGTACTCCAGGTCTACCTCAAAGTTGAGCTCCTCGGGCATGCCGTCCGCGTTTAACTGAACCGGGTTCATGAGCCTGGCTGTGTGGAAGACGGGCAGGGGAGTTGCCCAGGGACAGGTCCCGGAGACTGAGCCCCTCCAGCAGCCGACCCGCCGTCTTGGTCTGCAGCAGCTCCTCGAACTCCACCTTGATCTTCTTGGTGAGCCAGTGGCGTACGACGGGGGTGTCCTGGAGTTCCCGGAATAAAAACAAGAAGATCGCGTTGAGGAAATTACACGTCTCCGGCTTAGACGGGTCGAGGGGTTCGCTGTGGGGCGGTGGGGACGACTGCTGCGGTCTGGGGCCAGCGGTGGTGGTGGTGGTGGGGACAGCTGCATCCTGGTGCCTGGCCGACACGGCCTCTTGCTGTCTGGACGCCGTGTTGTCTGGCTGGAGCTGACCCGTCTCAACATGTTGGCTGTTGAAGTAATCCCTCAGTGCGGGATCGGGCACTACTTTGACATATTGCACTGTCCTGGCTACGGGCTCGGGGCTCCTCCGGTAGACCAGCAGGAACTCCACGATCAACGTGACGATCGCCCCGGAGATCGCCGATATCAGGATCAAGTAGATCATCTTCAACGTCCCTACGCTACAAGGTGTCCATGGCAAGGAGACGGCACGGTGTTTTAAACAAAGCAAGTTCCACCTGGTCGCTCACAAAGCTGCCATATCATCTGCTGCTTTCCTGCTGTTCAGGCTCGTGCGCTGATTGGACAAACGTGCCCGTTGCGTGCACTCTACGTCATGACGCAAAGCTGCGCTTGGGAAGGGCTTCTTTGCTTTAATTGAACCGGCAATAATTTATTTCAGCATATAAAATATACATTTATATAAATAAAATGTGTATTAATTTGATGGTATTTCAAATTTGTTT
>OLKM01001696.1:87736-112420 GCA_900291075.1 Melanogrammus aeglefinus
CGGTGGAACGATACTTTTTAAGTCTGGACGAATCTGAATCTCACAGCATGGATACTTAGTTTGTTGATTGTCAGGTGCACGATACAACTTCCGGCCTCTGTCTGAGCAACATATATGATTTACTTTCAAAGAGAGTTTTACATTAAAAATAAAAAAAGACCTTTCAAACTATTCATGAGAACATAGAATACAGGTAACTTACAAGGGTATTTTTCAAGCATTACAAACATTGATCCCTTATGCAGAAGGATACAACATCAGAGTAAACCAGGTGTGGCTGATGGGGTTTGGGTGTGGATGCCAGCTACTCTCGATAATGTGAGTTGGCCCAGACTAGTTATACATTGATTCCGTCTCTCATCCTGCATCCGCCCCAATTGGCCAGCACCTCCGCACCGTCAACGCCTTTGGCCCGCCATGATCGTTGGTCCCTGAGCATCTTGCTTTCCTATCTGGAATGGATTGAAAGGAATTTTGTGAGGTATTCATGCCACAAAATGCATGATTTGAAATGATTGAGTTGAAAGGATGGAATGACAGAAGTCGGCAAACAACATTAGAGGACTTGCGATCGTACAATTATCCGCTGTTCGGGTTTTCCTTTAGTACTCCGCGTAGAGGAGGACGTGGGCGCAAATCCGTCAGTCAGCAGCATGTGTCATCATATAAGTGATAGGCGGGATTGGTTTATCCAATAATGGTTGTTATATATATAACCAATTGGCATTAGCTGGTGCGCGTCTATGTCTCTGCCCTATTCATGTCTCGTGCGTGTCGTGATACTCGGAATACGAGAAGTAGTCTATCGAAGATTGATGCCTGAAGCTGTAAAGTATTATGTTTCAAAATGTCTTTTAAAACCATCTGTTTGTAGTAGGCCTACGCCATGCGTTAAAATAATTAATCGATTACAAAGCATCGATTGCACAGTAGTGCTAATAATCCCGGCCTTTACAAGAACAATATCTCGGTGTTCCTAGGTCTGGCCCTAAATGAGGACGTTAGGTTAAATTATTTTGGAGTACAAGAACAGTGCAGCAGCCTTACCTGGTAATAGATCAGTGTATTTAAATCAATGCATCTGCAAACACCGTAGGGCAAACACATATTTTCTTGACACAGTTGACATCCTGTACAAGCCTATAACTTTAGGATTGATGAGTATTTGACAGTGAGAAATCGTTTTACCGCGAGTCAGTGTTAAAAAAGAATGAATGAAAGCGGGCGCGCGTGTGTGCATCCATCTGTTTAAACACACGCAAGTCCATGGCAATGTACATTAACGGGGAGACACATTCATTAGGAACACAAGTTGATAACGATAATGTATACAATACTGGTAAGAAACCATGTTTGTTATTGTTGCCGCATATCAATAAATAGACCCACAGTTGCGGACACAGGACCGCATATCGTATCCTATGTGTGTTAGGGTTTCTTTGCTGAAATTTCCATGACGGCTCAGTATTTCTAAAGTTGTAGATGGGGCTATTCTATTTGTGAATTAGGCCACATTATTTGGCCATAAACTGAGCAATTTCAAGTTTGAAATTCATTTGTTCATGTATCTGTCTCATCGGAGACAGCAAACGCGCTGTCAAAATATAAATTTGTCAGGTTCAAATGCGCTTATGTCTCTTAAAGGGGATGGGAGATGGTACTCTCATTGGTTTATTGCACGTTACGCCCAAACCTCACCTACGGGTAATTAGGCTACTTCAGGGCAACCCTTTTTAGATTTGGGTCGGGCGCAAGAGTCGTTTATCCGCCGGTATAATAGCAACATCGCCATAGAACCGCCCACAAAGCTGCTTGCGTTTGGCACTTCTCACTTGCGTTTCAGACCGTTAAAATAAGGCCCTATGTGTACCTATGAACAATAATCTCACTTTGAATCATATAGTGAGCCCACTATAAAATGACACAATTTAAAACATAATTTATGTTGATCAATGACACAGACTATTCACAATGGTTTATTTAGCTAAGGTAGGCTACTAGATTTTAGCTAATGTTAGCTAACTTAAGCTGGATGCTAGCTAGCAACATTCATTTTAGGCTGTAACTAAGAGATAAAATGATGTAGGGAGCAAAATGATTTACTTACCATGTCAGAAAGTAATTTTGTTGTGGGCGTGTTGGAGCAGCGGCTAGTATCTTCGACTGACATCCAGGAGACCGGGGTTCAATTTGCACGCTTTGAATAAAAGCGGCTGCAAAATATACCTCTACCTTTATATTTTCTCGCAACGATCCTGCTTCTTCTCCACATGCAGAGAGGTCATACTACTTAGCATGTGCATAGCAGGTGCATTACTGTAGTGTATTTTAAAAAAAGATATTCAGAGTGGGTTCATCTCAAATTTAACGAGCAGATTAAATTTTTCAAACAGAACCCATAGGTTAAATTTGACAGATCAGGGTTCAGGGTTACAGAGTCATTTTTACTCAAAACTAATGACTGGGATAGATTCAGCATCCTTAAAAATCCCTAGTTAGCTGTTGTGTAAAGAATATAGCGGAGCTATATGTATGTTGTTGCACAGACCTGTTTAGGGGGCACACAGATGACTTCCCGTTCAAGAGTTAACACGTTGTTTGCAGCTCCATCTCTGTCTACTTCATTAACCCGTGCCTAACGTAACATGGTGTCAGAAGTGAGGCAGTAGAACGACAATAACACGGAATGCGATCAGAAAAGTAAAGGAAATACGAGGAAAGAAAAAAAGGAACAAGATGCAAGACCGACAGCAGCAGAAACAGTTAGCACCGCAGCTAATCCCGCCCAATAAATTAGACTTCTCCAATACAAATGACTGGCCGAGATGGATGAAGCGGTTCGAACGCTACAGAATTGCATCAGGGCTGGACAAACAGTCAGAGGAATTCCAGGTGAACGCTTTTATGTATGCAGCTGGTGACGATGCAGAAGACCTCCTCAGTGTTTGACCTCTGTCTGATACCGACAAGAAGTCGTACGAGTCGGTGATTGATGCGTTCGAAAAGCACTGCATCAGCAAGAGGAACGTGATCTATGAAAAGGCATGCTTTAATCGCCGAAGTCAACAGCCGGGTGAGAGCGTGGAATCTTTTATCACAGTGATGCACACACTTGCAGAACATTGTCAGTTCGGGGCTCTGAGGGAAGAGCTGATAAGGGATCGAATAGTGGTCGGCATACTAGATGCTAAGCTATCGGAGAGTCTACAGCTAGACACAGAACTGACATTAGCTACGGCAATGACAAAAGTCAGGCAAAGTGATACACAAAAAACACATCAAAGGAAATAAAGGATTTCATGACACAGCGGATAGCCAGCCCACAGAATGTGGCAACTGTGGCTATGCCATGCAGGTCAGCCAAGAGTGTGCATGACATTACACAGGGTCACACTAGTTTGGAAGATGAGGAGTTCACGTTTTTTGGGAGAAGTGCGCTCGGGTGAAGAGGAAGAATGGTTGGGAGTGCTGCAGCTGAACGGTGAGGAGACTGCATTCAAACTAGATACAGGAGCTGCAGTTACTGCAATTCCGAGCAGCACTTATTCCAGTAAAATACATGGAACACTCAGGCAGCCTAGTAAGGTGTTGTATGGACCAGGGCATCACCGACTGGACATTAAAGGATGTTTTGAAGGGTACCTGACCAGTAAAGGGAAGGCTACTAAACAACAAGTGTATGTTAATGAACTGACAAAACCTCTTTTTTTCCCAGCGATTATGGCTCTCAAGCTAGTGAAGCGTGTCCATACAGTGGAAGTGCAACAGGAGGATTTAAAAGCTCAGTTCCCCACTGTATTCTCGGGTTTGGGAAAATTAAAGGAGCCCTACACGATTGCATTGGAGCCGGATGCTGTCCCATATGCCCTGTCTTCTCCATGGCGTGTGCCTCTACCACTGCTTGATAAGGTGAGAACAGAGCTTGACCGTATGCAAAGCATGGGGGTGGTTTCCAAAGTGACACAACCTACACCATGGTGTGCCGGCCTTGTCTTCGTACTCAAGCCCAATGGAAAAATACGGCTGTGTGTGGACTTAACACACTTAAATAAGTGGGTTCTGAGAGAGAGACGCATTCTCCCAGCCATAGATCATACTCTGGGAATGCTCGCTGGGGCAAAAATCTTCTCAAAGCTGGATACCACGTCGGGCTTCTGGCAGATGAAAGCAAGCTGCTGACGACTTTTATTACCCTGTTCGGGGGGGTATGCGTTCAATAGGCTACCGTTTGGAATCAGTTCGGCGCACAAACACTTTCAGCATGTTTCAGATGCTGGAAGGATGCGCAGGTGCAGTGTGTCACGCAGATGACATACTTGCGTATGGCCAGAAGGAGACCCAGCACAATGAGAGACTGCGTCAGGTCCTAAGAAAACTCAAGGAAGAGGGACTGACACTAAATGGGGAAAAATGTGAGTTTGCAAAAGACAGCATGATGTTTCTGGGCCATTGTGTCACTGTGGACGGGGTTGACACCTGACCCAGGGAAGATTAAAGCAATACAAGAGATGCCTGCACCAACAGATATCGAAGGGGTGAAGAGAGTGATGGGAATGGCCAATTACCTCAGAAAGTTTTTGCCCCATCTTGCATCCTACACATGCCCGATCTGTCACGGTTAGCGGGTGGCAGGCAGGGAGGTAGGACCCAATCGCAAACAGTTCGGGTAAAAGGATAATTTATTAACTCAAAAGGCAAGGAACGCAGGGAACACAGGTAACACACAGGACACAACTCACCACAAACTAAAATGATCCGACAAGGAACAAAAGAAAGACAAGGGCTTAAATACCAAACACACAGGGCACGCAACGAGTAACAGCTGAAACACATAAGAAGAGGGAGCAGTAATCACACAGGAGGGAAACCGGACCGGACATGGGGAGAAACAAGACAGAGATACCAAAGTAAAACAGGAAACACACCAAAACAAGACAAGGAAACCGACAGACCATGACACAATCAAAGACCTGCTATGTGGAAAGAACGAGTGGTGTTGGGAAGAGCCACAGAAGGAGGCCTTTCAAAGGCTCAAAGCAGAACTGAGTTTCATACAGGTGTTGGCTGCATACTCACCGACAGCTGAAACGTTCGTGTCGGCGGACGCCTGATCGTTTGGACTAGGGGGCGTCCTAACTCAACAGCAGCCAGATGGAACATGGAGACCCATTGAAAAACACTATGCACAAATAGAGAAAGAAGCTCTGGCAGCTACGTGGGAATGTGAGCGTCTGTCCTCCTATCTCGTCGGACTGAAATTCAGATTAGAAACAGACCACAAGCCACTAGTGCCATTGCTAAGCACCAAGGCTCTCAACAAACTTCCCCCGAGAGTGCTGAAATTTAGACTGAGGCTGCTGAGGTTTACTTATGACATTGTACGTGTGCCGGGTAAAAGCTTGATAACTGCTGACACATTGTCAAGGGCCCCTATAGAGCATACTTTCACACAGGAGGAAAGAGAGAAGGAGGCTGCGGTTACCATGTTCGTGGATGCGGTCACTCAGAGTCTTCCTGTCACAGAGCCCAGATTGAAAGAAATTATAGAGAGACAGAAAACCGACCCGGTCTCTGCGAAGCTGATCAGGTACTGTGAGATGGAGTGGCCAGAAAGACATAAGCTCCCCCCAGAGCGGGCCCCTTTCTGGCCTGAAAAGGGTAAAATCACACTGACTGGACAGCTACTTCACAGAGGCCAAAGGATTGTGATCCCACGTGACATGAGACGGGAGATTCTTCGTAATCTCCACTGTGGCCACCAAGGGATCATAAAATGCAGAGCGAGGGCCCGCCAGTCAGTCTGGTGGCCAGGACTATCTGTCCAAATCAGTCAGATGGTGGAAAACTGCAGCACGTGCTCACAGCATAGGGCAGAACAGCAAGAACCGTTGCTGACCACACCTGTGCAAGATAGACCCTGGAAATGAGTCGGCTCAGACTTCTTTTTCTAGGAAAATGAGACATATCTTTTTGTAGTGGACTATTTTTCACGGTACATAGAGGTAGCCCGTCTCAAGGTAACTTCAGCTGTGATTGTAGTTGCTGCCCTCAAGGATGTTTTCGGTCACCATGGAACACCAGAGACTCGTTATTTCTGACAATAGGCCGCAATACAGTTGTTCACTGTTCGAGTCCTTTGCCATGGAGTATGGGTTTACTCATGTCACAAGTAGCCCAAGATACCCCCAGGCAAACGGAGAGGCAGGGTGGCTTCTCCCCAGCACAACTTCTTATGGGAAGACAAATTCGCTCCAACATACCACAACATCCAGCAATGCTCCGTTCTCGGTGGCCGAACATCAAGGGGTTCAGAAGGTCTGAAAAACAGGCAAAGGAGGACCAACAACATTGTTACAACTTGCGTCACAGAGTTCGCTCCCTGCCACAGCTGCAGCCAGGTCAGAACGTATGGCTGACAAGAGAGAGGAAGCAGGGCACTGTCATTCAGAAGGCGGTAACACCTAGGTCCTACCTCATTCACACTGATGATGGACAGCTCAGGCGTAATCGCACCCACTTGCGCCCAGTACAAAATCCACAGCCCCAGACAACACCAGACACAGACGAAACACCTGATACAGGCCAAAATCCAGATAACACAGACACACCCACTGACACTACTAGAGAATCAAAGAGCCACACACATACAGAGGCAAATAACACATGTGACCTCTTCAGGTCGTGTCTCACGTCCGCCTGGGCGTCTGGGTCTCTAAGGACTGGTGGACTCTGGTATGAGCTGGTGAAGAGAAAAAACAGTGAAAAGTTGTGCACTTGTTAGATTTAAGTTCTCTGTTTATGTTTACAGCTTTATGCTTTATGTGATACCTGTAAAAGGGTTTAAGTTCTCCCTTTACGTTTACAGCTTTATGCTTCTATGTGATACCTGTAAGTGGGTTTTAGTCTTTGTTTATGTTTACAGCTTTGTGCTTTATGTGATACCTTACAAAAGTGTTACTAAGGAACCTACAATATTAAGGTTTAGGTAATATATATTTATATATGTTGAGATAATTGTTTGAGTGTTAACAGTGAACCATGTTTGTTATTGGAGGGACTTCTTACTTAAGGGGGAGATGTTGTGTAAAGAATCTGAGCTATATGTATGTTGTTGCACGGACCCGTTTAGGGGGCACACAGATGACTTCCGGTTCAAGAGTAATTACGTTGTTTGCAGCTCCGGCTCTGTCTACTTCATTAACCCTTGCCTAACGTAACAACAGCCATCTCAAAAGGCGCTTTTGGTAGATAAATTTGGAGGTGTTACTTGCCACCTATAGGAACACATGGTAAAAAAAGCTTTTGGTAATAAATTGTTTCAGGGAATAGCAAAAAAAACAAACTTACTTTCCCTAAATATTTCAGGGACAAGCCTATCAATTTCAGGTCCTTCCATTTGGCCTCTCCCTCTCCCCGAGGGTGTTCACCAGGGTAGTGGGGGCTGCCTTGGCACCCCTTCAGAGGAGGGGTTTAAGGATTATGCCCTACCGCGATGACTGGCTCGTATGTGCCCCATCCCGCCAGCAAGTTGTGGAGGATACAGAGTCAGTACTGTCCCACATTCAGTCTCTCGGCTTCCAGGTCAACTCGAAAAAGAGCGACCTGAATCCAAGGCAGGAAACGTCCTTTTTGGGACTCCGCCTGAACTCTCTCATGATGAGGGCATCTCTCACCCCTCAGAGAGTAGCCGGGATCCAGGCAACCCTCTGTGCTTTTTGCCAGAACAGGCTTATAGAACTGCTTTACTTTCAGAGGATGTTGGGGTTGATACCTGCTGCAGCAATGGTGGTCCCACTGGGCCTTCTAAGGGCCTGACCATTGCAGTGTTGGCTGAATGCTTTCGGCCTTCAACCACAAAGGTACAGGAACAGAAAGCTCAGGGTGAACCAGTTATATTTGCAAGCCTTGCTACCCTGGCGGAACGTCAGCTGGTTGACACAGGCAGTTCCTCTGGGCAGGGTACCTTCCAGGCAGACGCTAGTGTCCACAGATGCCTCCCAGACGGGCTGTGGAGCAGTCTGGGAGGGTCGGATGGTGAGAGGCCGTTGGGAACACCAGTGGGACAAAGAATACATCAATGTCCTGGAGCTCAGAGCAAAACACCTTGGCCTGAGAGCACCTCTTCCCTTTATACAGGGTAAGCATGTGCTAGTAAGTACGGACATTCGCTCAGCCAACTATAACGTCAATCAACAAGGGGGCATAAGATCTTGGAGTTGCCCTAAGACCGCCCAGGGATTCCTCTTTTGGGCATTCCTACGCCTGACCTCATTAAGAGCAGTTTATATTCCTGGTGTGCTGAACCAAGCAGCGGATCTCCTCCCCAGGTCAGGACCCCCTCCGGGGGAGTGGAGGCTGCATGCAGAGGTAGTCGCAAATTTGTGGGCACGCTTTGGCATAGCCCAGGTGGATCTCTTTGCATCGAGGGAGATGACCCACTGCCAAATATGGTTCTCCCTGAGCTATTCGTGCTGCTCGCAGGGGCTGGATGCACTGCCTCACGAGTGGCCGGGAGGAATATTGTACGCTTTCCCTCCAATACCCTGGATTCCACTGGTACTGGAGAGAATACGCCAGGGCTCCTACCAAGTGCTGTTAGTGGCTCCACGCTGGCCAGCGAGACATGGTTTCTGGCCCTCCTGCGCCTTCTGGCCCTCCTGCGCGTTCACGGCCAACCCTGGCCTCTGCCAGTCAGGGCAGACCTTCTCTCGCAAGTGGGGGGTCGAATTTGGCCTCCCAGGCTGGCTGTCTTGCAGCTGTGGGCCTGGCCCCTCCTCAGCCCCTGCCTCATAGGTTGAGTGAGGCTGTGTTGGAGACCATAAGGAATGCTAGAGCACCCTCCACTCGGGCAAATTACCAGCAGAGATGGAGGTTATTCTTTTTATGGTGTAAAGACAGGGGTCTTGACCCAAAGACCTGCCCAGTGGGAGTGGTACTCCATATCCTCCAGTCTCTTTTGGACACTAGGAGGGCAGCCAGGACCTTAAGGGTTTCTGCAGCCACAATCTCTGCATTCCATGATTTCGGGGCCTGTCTATCAGGAAACACCGTATGGTGTTAAAAGGTGCAAACCGTCTACGTCCAGGTAGGTGTTTGAGGGCCCCATCTTGGGACCTTCCATTGGTATTGAGGTCTTTGACCACAGCCCCATACGAGCCGTTGGGGAAAGCTGATCTTAAGTTTTTAACACAGAAGACAGTGTTTTTACTGGCCTTGTGCTCTACCAAGAGGGTGAGCGAGCTGCACACACTCTCTATGAGTACTGAGTGCATGAGGTGGAAGCCTGAAGATGCAGCTGTGTCACTTTGGCCGAATCCATTCTTCCTCCCCAAACTGCTTTACCCTCAGTCACTTAATAGGGCTTTTGAGGTGGAGGCATTTCACCCTGAACCAGCCTGTCAGTCCAATAGTATCCAGCTGCAGCCCCGGAGAACAACACCCTGGCGTGACAGAACACCCTAGGCGTGACGCATACACTGTGGCTGAGACGGAAGTTACCTCCGACTTATTTTCGAGAGAGAAAATAAACGTATTTATCGCCGGCAGTCTCGTACACAGCCTGTGTCCCACTGGTTAGTGGAACAACTATACGTAGATCTTATGCGCAGTGTGAATTAACAGTAACTGAGAGAATTAAATATTTCCGACACGTTAGGTCCACCATTTTTATAGCTTAGAAAAGGTTTTTTAACGTTATTTAGACAAATACCTCAGCATTCTTTAAGTTATTGAACTATATTTCGACACGTTAGTCATTATAGAATCAAATGTTATAGTCTTTAGACAAACGGTTCGCATTCTCACGTTATTGACGGCTGCCAAACAAGACTCCAACACACTTCTGGTCCTAGTCTGCCGTATCATAGACTTATTTGACCAGTAAAATTAAAATAATCGAAAACAATATTATAAGTAATGTCCATAACCAATGATATATAGCTTCAGACCGTTTATAGCTTAGTTATGCATTTTTTTTAACGTTATTTAGACAAATAAACTAGTTCAGTGTGTAGACAATTATTGAATGGAATTGAGTGTATTATACACTTTACTCATTAAGTAATTTACCATGTCTAATAGAATCTAATTACATTTTTTGTCAAGATATATCATCATAATTTGATATCAAAGATCCATAGTTATGGTCATAACTTATGATAACCCCCGTACTAAGTTGCCGGATCCAACCCCCCTCTGCGTTACAACTACTTCAGCTACACAAAATTGTTGGTACCCCTCTGTTAATGAAAGAAAAACCCACAATGGTCACTGAAATAACTTGAAACTGAAAAAAATAATAATAAATAAAAATGTACGGAAAATTAACCAATGAAAATCAGACATTGCTTTTGAATTGTGATTCAACAGAATCATTTAAAAAAAAATAAAAAATTTAACAGGCCTGGACAAAAATGATGGTACTCTTAACTTAATATTTTGTTGCACAACTCTCTGTGAAATGTGCGAACCTTCTGCCGTGCCTGAATAAATAAGGAGAAATGATTGCAAGAATTATACATATTTAGTTCATATTGGGGTTGAGGTGTATATTCATATTTGAAAAAAAAAAAAAAAACATACCCATCCAGGTGGAAGTTCTCAACGAGTACTGTGCACCACCATTTTCTAAGTACTGGCATGTCTTTCTAAATTAAGGGGATATTCCAAGAATTGACAATGATAAAATATGTATACAAGTATGGATTATCTCGATGTTGTAACGTTGTACATCATGTTGAAAAATGCCAATCGTTATTTTAACGTATCTTTTCAGCTCCGTCCAGATCTTTATTATCATTTAGATCAGCTATAGATGTCTACTTCACAACAAGTGAAGTCCAAATGGTGCCTCCAGGGCATCTAGGTACTCAAGCTGTACTGTGATGGTCAAATATGTAATTGGTGAGACAACATCACCTACGCGTTGTTATATCTGTTCATCTGTACATTTTAAGTTGCAGCGATATTCTCTCGCAGTATACCTTGATAATCATGAAGATCCACAGTCATTGCCATAATTCCTGATGGTGAAAGTCCCTGAGCCAGATGCAGTAAAACATAATATCAGAAACACATAGGACTGCTCAGAATGGACACAGTAGGGATGCTGTTTGCAGCAGTCTGTTGCATATTCTGCGTCAGGGACAGAGAGGTGACACCCGTCACCTGAAACTGGTGATTGTGCCTCATCTGATAGACTGGACATCAACAGAGATTAGTAGTCGTAAAGTTGGGTATAAAAAAATTAAATTCACTATCAATTATATTTAAATACTATCCCATAACCTGATATTGCGAAGCTTTTCCTCTGATTAAATGTATCCATCTTTCAAAGTGAACTGGTTTTGTGTAGAATGGGTCTTTGTGTAGGCATGAATGCTTTGGTTTAAGATAAATGCACAATAGGATAAACACACTATAGGGGACCTATTTATTATTATTTTCTACTTTTGTTATAATAATTCAAAGAAAATCTGTGATTAAGTTGATGACACACTTAATTTAATATTCACTATGGTCAAATTATTTCAACTTTCTATCTATTATTCTGTTGAATCCGTAATTCAAAAGCAATGCATCTGAATTTCATAATAGTCTCAATAGCATGTTACTTCTTATTATTAGTCAGTTGCATATCGAATTTATTGAATATTATTTACGATATTCTCCCCGTGAGAACAGACACTATTCCTTCGCTTCCTGTGGTCCAGTTTTGGCAAAAATTGTGTTGCTGCAGCATCACATTGGTGATACGGATGACACTAAATTACACTAATTTTTCTAAAAGGGCGCAATATTATTATATTCGAATTTATTGAAAAGTAAATAAACTACGGCAAGACTTTAACATAAATATTACCCAATATATTAAGCATATCTACAGTCACACTTACTTCCATCGTTCATCTTCGGTATCCGATTTGATTTTTAAATAAATCACTTCCGTCACGTGACGCCACAGTACTTCCTTCGCGCCTGGGTTGTTGTCACGCCAGGGTGTTGTTCTCCGGGGCTGAATAACGTTAAAAAACCAGGTTTCATATTCCGATGAAATTATTTTCAATCTTTTCTATCTATTTTTCTGTTGAACCACAATTCAAAAGCAATGTCTGGTTTTCATTGGTTAATTTTCAGTACATTTTTAATTATTATTACTTTAGTCAGTTTCATATTCGAATATATTCGAATATTAATATTAATAAACAAACAAACTTCGAATACGATTTTTGGGCAAAAGTCAATGTCCCTAGTGTGTATTAACCCCTGATATACTGCTAAGTAGTTCCAGTCAAATTGTCTGTTAAGCCTTGAAAACGAGAGCTGGTAAATGAATGTGAAAATGAATTGAACTGTAATAAGACTACGGCAATGCAGTTGCTATAGACCCTAGAGCAGACCTGGGCATTGTACGGCCCGCGGGATGATTCTGACCGGCCAGCGAAAGATTACAGGATAAATTAGAAAATAAAACACTGATCCCTACTCTGTCAGTCAGGGGTGGTGCTTCCCACATTATGCCCAGTCAGCTTTGAGGGCCTATGTGGATCATACACAGCAGCTGAGACATGACCACACTCAGCTTTTTGTATGCTATGGAGCCAGGAAGTTGGGTCACCCAGTCTCGGAACAGCCTGTGTCCCACTGGTTAGTGGACACTATTGCCCGAGCTTATGCCGAGAGTGGTTTCCCAGTGCCTGAGGGCCTGGTGGCTCACTCCACAGGAAGCATGGCCACCTCATGGACAGCTTTGAAAGGGGTTGCTCTTGCTGACATTTGTGCAGCAGCATCCTGGAGTACTCCATGTACTTTAGCCAGGTTTTATAGAATCAATGTGACATCCACCGCGGTCCGCGCCACTGTTCTCATGACGGCTGCCAAACAGACTCGCAACACTTCTGGTCCTAGTCATCCGTATCAAGACCATGGTGACGGTCAGAGCGAGGTCGAAATAGATTGTAAGTTATGACCATAACTATGGATCTATCAGACCGAACGATGACCGTCACCCTCCTTTGTCTCGCGGAACAAACAGAAGCGTTCCAGGGGAAGGAGGAAGAGCCATGTCCTTGCATCTGCTTTATGCGGGAGGACCAGCCTCCAATCAGTCAAAGGTGACAATTTTGATATAAGGGTCTCGCGATAAGTAGCTGAATGGCATCATTCGTAGTAAGACCGTGGTGACGGTCATAATTCGGTCTCATAGATCCATAGTTATGGTCATAACTTATGATAACCCCCGTACTAAGTTGCCGGATGCCAACCCCCCTCTGCGCTACGTACCGCCGCACACGTGATGAGAAGGGTGGAGGTCTGGAGGACAAAGCCAAAGAATCTGGAGTTTCAGCTGCAAAGTGAAGTGGGAAGCTTAGACTTTTTTTACTTTGGCTTTGAAAATCAGACATTGCTGTTGAATTGTGATTCGACAAAGACATCTACAATAATAAATTTTTTAACAGGCCTGGACAAAAATGATGGTACTCTTAACTTAATATTTTGTTGCACAACCTTTTGAGGCAATCACTGCAATCAAACAATTTTTGTAACTGTCAATGCACCCGTCAACAGGTATTTTGGCCCACTCTTCATTAGCAAACTGCTCCAGTTGTCTCAGGTTTGAAGGGTGCCATCTCCAGATGGCATGTTTCAGCTCCTTCCACAGATGTTCAATAGGATTTAGATCAGGGCTCATAGAAGGCCACTTGAGGCTATTAAAAGAATGCAAGATAAAATGCTAGTCTTAGCCATTCTTGGGTGCTTTTAGCTGTGTGTTTTGGGTCATTATCTTGTTGGAGGACCCATGACCTGCGGCTGAGACCAAGCTTTCTGACACTAGGCAGCATATTTCTCTCCAGAATGCCTTGATAGTCTGGAGATTCCATTGTACCCTGCACAGATTCAAGACACCCTGTGCCAGATGCAGCAAAGCAGCCCCAGAACATAACTGAGCCTCCTCCATGTTTCACAGTAGGGACAGTGTTCTTTTCTTGGTATGCTTCATTTTGGCGTCTGTGAACATAGAGCTGATGTGCCTTGCCAAAAAGCTCCAGTTTTGTCTCATCTGTCCATAGGACAGGCTCCCATGAAGCTTTGTGGATTGTCAATTGTCATTTTGGTAAACTAACAATATGACAGCTTTTTGGCCACCCGTTTCTACTTAAAAATTGTCCACCTTGGTAACTTCCAATGAACTCAACTTTGGCTCAAACAACGACGGATGGTGCGATCTGACACTGATGTACCTTGACCTTGGAGTTCACCTTTAATTTCTTTGGAGGTTGTTCTGGGCTCTTTGGTTACCATTCTTATTATCTGTCTCTTCATTTTGTCATCAATTTTCCTCCTGCGGTCACGTCCAGGGAGGTTGGCTTCAATCCCAAGGACCTCAAACATTTGAATAATATGTGCAACTGTAGTCACAGGAACATCAAGCTGCTTGGAGATGGTCTTATAGCCTTTACCTTTTACATGCTAGTCTATAATTTTCTTTCTAATCTCCTGAGACAACTCTCTCCTTCGCTTCCTGTGGTCCATGTTCAGTTTGGTACACACCATGTCACCAAACAGCACAGTGACTACTTTTCACCCTTTAAATAAGCAGACTGACTGATTACAAGTTTGAAGACACCTGTGATGCTAATTAGAGGACAAACCTTAGTTTAACATTTCCCTATGGTCAAATTATTTTCAATCTTTTCTATCCTTTTTAACGGGGGGAGAAAAAAAGAAATATATGATATATATTACTTTTTTTTACGAGTGCCATTACTACTATTATTCGATATATTTTATAAGCCCACAGCAACATAAAGTCATAACAAAGACTATTAAAATAATGGAGAAGCATTTTTTCTGGGTGCCTGCCTGGCTCGTTGCTCGTGTACCTGCCCCCTGTTATGAGGGCTAGGGTTCAAGTGCAAGCTGCCTGAATCTGACCGGAACGTGAACCCCGAGACGAAGAAAAAGATTAATGACACTGTATCGGAATTATGTCCATAAGACTGAAGCCATCCGGCGTCCAAGGAAGGAAAAGAAGGAAAGAGAGGAGGAGGAAAAGCGTGAAAATGATAGAGGTACAGTAGTCAATGTAAATAGAAGAATGTGCATGAACTTAATAGTTTAATGTGCACTAGCTACCGCTGTTGCTGAGCAGAGTGTTAGCTTGCTAGCTTACTTCGGACGATAGCAACATTGTTTAATAATCAATAAATAGGCCTAGCTGAGTCGACGTGTGTTAATGTTACTCCACCTTAAATTCATTAGGGACGTTTGGAAACTTAACGTTAGGCCTGTTCAGGTGTTATTTTACAGGTGTCTTTCCTGCTTGTATGTCAGTTAAAATGCTTTTAGTTGTCCATCCCCTTTGTAATAGGGTGGTTAAGCATTTGGTTACAGTGGCACAATACCCACATGACAACATGGAAGGAGTTGGATATCCGTTTTGCAAAGGGGTTAACAATAGATAGGCAAGAGATGGCACTCGCTGAGGCTGAGAGAAACAGGTGCGTGATGTTTTCTCTCTCGATTGGTGGCAATAATTCAAGTCCTTAGCTGAAAGAAAACATAGCTTTTAAGGGGGTCCACAGATACATTAAATAAACCAGAGACAATGGCCAACTTTCTGAAAGAGGTGGGAACTCATGGCCAAAATTTGATCCAGTAATGAAGCAGCATTGTTGGGCGGATGGAAAGTGGAGCTAGCGGTCACAACACATTATCTGGGTAAAAACAATCCAAATGAAACTGATATATACTCCATCAGCTCCAAAATACTGGAAAGCATTGTGGATGGGATCAAAAAAATGAAATATTTCTCTATTATTCTAGATTGCACCCCTGATCTGAGTCCTAAGGAGCAGCTCTCTGTCATTGTCAGGACAGTATCACTAGAAGACTTACCACAAGTTAAAGAAAACATTTCTTGGGCTCTTCTTGTGGCAGAGGAGACAACAGGGGAAGTTTGTCATCTCTCATCCTAAACAGGCTGGAGGAGCTGAACATCCCCTTTGAGAACTGCAGAGGACAATCCTATGACAACGGTGCCAACATGAAGGGAAAGAATAAAGGTGTTCAGGCTTGGTTGCTTCAGCAGAACCCAAGAGCTTTTTTTGTTGCATGTGGTGCCCACACTTTAAATCTGGTGATAGCTGATGCTGCAAAGAGCACAACAGAAGCCATCAGCTACTTTGGACATTTAACACAAAGCTATTTCAAGCTCTTTCTCAGCCTCCACCCAGAGATGGGATACCCTGCTGAATCATGTTAAAACCACTTTGAAGTCATGGTCAGAGACGAGATGGGAAAGCAGGATAAAAAGCATTGAGGCAGTAAGGTATCAGGCTAGGCAAGTCAGAGGGGCTCTTCTGGAGGTGAGGGAAACTACTTCAGACCCTGTGGTGAGAGTTGAAGCCCAGTCTCTTTGGCTGAGGAGATAGGATCTTACAGATTTTCCATTTGTACAGCCATATGGGTATGACATCCTCAACCAAATCCAGCAATGTGAGTAAAACTGTTGCAGTCCACCCTCCATGCCAGCTAGATGTGGCTTTAGACTTGCTGAAGAAAACCAGAGATTCTATGGCCTGCTACAGAACCACTAGGTTTTCTGATGCACAGACAACTGCAAAGGAGATGTGTGAAGAGATGAACGTTGAGACTGTACTGAAACAACAGCGGTTAAGAACCACAAAAAAGCACTTTGCATATGAGTCTCCAGATGAGCCTATCAATGACGCACTTAAGAAAATGGAAACCACATTTTTTAATGTGGTTGTGGATACAGTTGTCTCTTCACTTGAAGAGAGATTTCAGAACCTTGGAGAGGTAAAGGACAAGTTTGGAGTGCTCCTCAACTTCCCCAACTCAGAAAAGAACAGCTGCTACAACACAATGTCAGACCTTGAGCACTGCTCTGACCCCATGATGGCAGCAAGACATTAATGACAGGAACTTTGCGTGGAAATGCACCAACTTTCCACCTTTGCCAGCAAAGAACATGACAGCCATGGAACTCCTGACTTTCCTGCATGAGAAAAAGCTAACAGAGATGTATCCAAATATGTGGGTTGCTCTGAGGATCTCCGCCACTCTTCCTGTTACAGTGGCTTCTGCGGCAAGAAGCTTCTCTAAGCTCAAGCTTATTAAAACCTACCTGAGATCAACGATGGCACAAGAACGTCTCAGTGGGCTTTCCATTATAAGCATCAACCATATTGTTGGAAAAAAGCTGTCATATGATGACATTATAGATGACTTTGCAATCAAGAAAGTCAAGAAGAGTAAGAGGCTGTAAAGTGGAGTTAGATAGCCCAGATAGCAGATAGCCCCGTCCTGTTGGAATCATGTAAATAGCAGTGAATCAAGAGGTCTCTCATTTTTTCTTTTTTCTTTTACTGTGTGCGATAGTTGTGGTTATGTCTGCACTGGTTTCATTATTTACTATTTTGTACAATACCATATTTTATATTGTATTTTTTAATTCATTTATGTCACTTGTTTTCGTTTGCAATGTTCGGCTTTAATATGTTTGCCTTATTTTATTGTATTTTTAATTTTATCACTTGTTTCTTTTAGTTTTTATTTGGTGTGATATTTTTTTACTCAAAGAAATATAAATCTTGAATACACACATTCAGTTTCTATGTGATTGTATGAAAGTTGATGAAGTGTGAAATTGTGAAAATTAACTGCTGCGATGCAAGGGGGCGCCAGCTAAAATCTTGCCTAGGGCACCAAATTACTCAGGGCCGGCACTGCGTGACAGTGTCACATATTTTCGTGAGACCGGGTTGTACTACAACAGTTAATTTCATCAGAGCATGAGCATTAAATCACAGGCAGTTTGTTTCACTATTGAAGAGAGCGAACATGGTGATGTCAGGTACCACACAGCTGTCAGATGGCTCAGCCTGGGCAAAGTGCTAAAAAGGTTTTGGGATCTGAAATCAAAGAGTTTTGTGAGATGAAAGGCAAAACCATTCCAGAGGGGTCTGATAAGGAGTGGATGGCAGATTTAACATTTTCTGTTGATGTGACTGCCATGAGGAATAAACTGAACACACAACTGCAGGGCAGTTGTGTGTAGCCTGAAAGCCTTCATGACAAAGTTGCAATTAATTGCAAGGCAACTAGGCAGCAACAATCTCGAACACATGAAAACCCTGCAAGAAGTCAAACCATCAGCTGATCACCGGCACAGGTACTCATCAATGTTAGTACTGCATGATGAATTTTCAAGGCGTTTTCAAGATTTCAAAAAGGTTGAGGATGAAATGCAGCTGGTTTCCTCTCTCTTTACTCGCAGTGTTGATAGTGCACCCACTGATGTTCAGCTTGAACTCATTGACCTGCAGTCTGATTCACTACTGAAAGAGCACTTTAAGTAAGCATCACTGCTAGAGTTCTACTCTGCTCTCAAGGAGGAGAACTTTCCAAACATGAGGAGACATGCTCAGAAGATGTTGGTTCTCTTTGGATCCACCTACATATGTGAACAGACATTCTCAGTCATGAAGCTTAAATCCAGGTACAGATCCTCTCTCACTGATGAACATCTGTCAGCTGTGCTTCGCATCTCCACCTCAGACATTCAACCTGACTTTGATGGACTTGTTAAAGCTCAACAGAGACTGGATTTCTCACACTGAATGGAAAAAAAGAACTGAAGAACACTAAAATGTGGGAAGATAACAAGTGAAATAGGACACTTGATCCTTTTCTTTTGCACAGTTCTGAAAACATTAAATGTTTAATATAGGCATGTTAAGTCAAAAAGGCTAAAAAACTGGGACACTTTTCTTTACACAGTTACACAGTTCAGTGGCATGCCTTGTTGAGTTTGGCTACAAAGATGATGTGATGTCTTTAGAAAGCTAAGAAAATCCTTGTTTCAATAGTATATGAAACTCAAAATGCCCTTTGTTATTAATGTGACTGAAAATTAGTCAAATGTTTCACATTTTGTTTATCAGCTGGAAATTATATTTGAATAAATTATATTTTTGAAAGCTTACCTCACATTTTAATTGCCAAATAATAGCATACACTCTTACCAGCGGTCAAAACAATGCCATTTTCTGCTTTTTATATAGAAATAAAATGTATATTATCCATAATTGAGTCCGGCATTTTGGTCCGGCCCTCCAAAATATTTTCAGCTGCTCATTTGGCCCCCTGGGAAAAATAATTGGCTACCCCTGCCCTAGAGTATCTGTGGTATAAAGGCTGAGAGGAATTTCTAATTATCAATATGTACAATGCATAACGTTAGCTCTCTGGCCATAGCTGAGCGGATTAGAATACCTCCTGTTGCCAAGTCGCAGCTAAGGTCCGTCCTATTTACTGGAGGAGTGAACAACGTTTCCGTTGCATAAGAACCTTACGGGAGGGTAATGATTGTTCCAGGTATTAGTCAAACCCTCAGGCTTTACCAGGGAAAGAAAGTTATGGCTTTTGAAAAACTTTATATTTGGATTATAAAACGCATGAAAATATAAATGACTGGACTTCCGGTTACATCATGGAGGGATAGGTCGCGCGGTATCAGAGCTCCCCATAAGCCAAGGTGCTAATACCCCTGAAAAACTCGAAATATTCAGATCTAGAAATCATCTCTGCTGTAATGACAAGGGGGAGAGGTTCGAAGGGTAGGAAAAAACTGCGGTTAATCAGCCTTGAAAATACGGCGCAAGACGAAGCTGAAAACGCGCTAGCCTGACCTCGAGATGGAAGAAGATGGCGCCATGAAACTACCTGCTTTGAACTAGCCGACAAGCGAGGCTGGAATGCGCTCGGGTCTGGCAAACATTAGCAAGGACATAAAAGGAACTAAAAAACAGAAATGAAAGCCTCATTCCGCGCATTTGGTGAAGATTTGAGGAGGGACGTGAAACGAGACTTGGATGATTTCAAAAAAGGAATTAACCAAGAGTTCACTAAACTTGGCACTGAACAGCAGCTGCAGAGCGGGAGGCTAAACAAGGCAGAGAACCACGGCTGGAAGAAGCTAGAATCTTGGGCACTGGAGGCAAACAACGCTCTCATTACCTCTTTGAAAGAACAAAAAAACCCTGCAAGACAAGTTAACTGATTTTGGAGTCGAGGTCGAGGAGAAAATAATCTCCGCATCATGGGGTCCCTGAGGGAGAAGAGGGCGAATCGACAGCTAAGTTTTTGCAAGACATGCTCAGGCGGGAACTTCAACTGCCAGATGACTTAAATCTCCAAATACATTATGCGACAGAGGTTGTTCAAAAGAGGAAAGAATACAACGCTTCTAAAAGAGTCCTGAAGGAAAAAGGCATCCGGTTTCAGACACCATTCACCAGGATGAGAGTCCACTGGAGCACGGGAGCCCAAACCTTACAACGACCGAGGGAAGTGAAGAAGGAATTGGCTGAAACGCCGGACTCATTGAACCAACACCGGCTCGCGACACGGAGGAGACCGGGTTGGAGACACGGCTTTCCGCGGCGATGGAATGGCAGCGCAGAGTATGGCGACACATTAGTGCCATAACTCACTCGGGCGTTATATATTATTCCCATTCACGCGTAGATACACTGCGATGCGCAAATGAATCTCTGCGCGCGCGCAAAATGATCTCTGCGCGCGGCAAAACAGCCTCTCGCGACGTAACAGCCTCTCGCGGAAAGATGCTCTGCGCGCTCGCTTCGAATTTAATTTTGGCACTCTGCGCGCTCTGCGCCGAATTTTAATTTGGCACTATGGGGAGGAACCAAGGAAGTGCGGCTTTCCTGTGATTGGCGTTACTGAAGCGCGATAATTGATTGACAGCCCACCTCTCATTCAATGGCTGAAACTCAGAAGACAACCGCGTCTGGGCAGGTCTCTTTCAGGTAAGAAACCCTTAGGCTGAATTCGGCATTTGTGATGAACGAAAACAATGGCTTGTGTAAATTTTCATCTACGTTATGTTTCTTGAGAAATATGTTAGTGTAGCTAACATCAACATTAGTCTTTGTATAGTCATACGTTATTATTACTTAGTCCGGTAACGTTAACCGGTAACGAATAGGCTAACGTTACTTTAGGCGGTTAACATTAGTTAGCTCCATGTCCTGGCTGGCAAATCAACAGTGAATAAACCTATTTACTCAATTGCTGCTGTGCTTTATCTGCTAGACTGTATAGGTTAATAGTAAATTGGTATATCTAGTGATTATCCTGCACGTTTGCTTCTCGTTAATGTTGCTTAAGATGCCGGTGAAAAAAATCAACGGTTGGACCTAGGTGAGTAGGTTAGCCTACATTATTTTACATTGTGTTTTAAACAATTGAACAATCCACAGGCTCTAATGGATATCTATATTTACTTTGATTCGTTCAGTTACTGTAAAGGGTCGCGATTTAACTTGAGGTTATCCTACTGCCTATGTGTTTGAGCCCATAGAGCCTAATGCACAGTTTGCTTACTTGCTTGCTCAAGCTCTCTAAAGCTGGGTCTTGTTCTGAACTATCCACCTTCTCTTTGCTTTTTGCTTAAGTATTTTTGCAGTTCTTAAATGGCGGGGCCCAATGAGGTTACGAATCCACTTTAACATTAAGCGCTAATCAGTTGAATGCTTTTAGCACTTTTTCTAATTTACAAGTGTTCCGATTTATTTTATTTAACATTTTTTTCTCTATAATACTCAGCACAATTACGCAAGATGGCCATGGGATGTCAATGGCCTATATGATAAACGACCTCCTGTAGGAGTGACGAGCAGGAAGGTAACGGTAAATTTAACACAAATTCACACTCAGTACAAAATCGTAAAGGAACAACACATATTGAAACACATGAGATGCAGTACACAGACTCTAGTTAGGTGGTTACATGTCAACCACCCATAATAGGTCAAATGATTGAAGCCACTGAATTAATTGTGTTGAATATTATTGTACTGAAGATCCGGACAGTCCAGAGCAAGTACAGTGGGAAGTGCAAGAGCTCAGGTCAGAGCAGGACACGCCTTCAACAACCATCGTGGGACACCAGCAGTCCAGCCGCAACATGTCCAGTTTGTATGTTTTTGTAGCATGGACTTATTTTGGTGAGTTGAAATCAAACGTCTTGAAGTGTAATTATAGAGGTCTAATTCCTTTGAATCTACACCTTTCGATCCAGGGCTTTCCCTTGGAAATGTTTAGGAATGGGACCTAGTTCCAGAGGAAAAGAAACCTGCTGGGAAAATGTCCAAAATGGGAATTTCCTGCTATTGCGGACGGCCAATTCGCAAATAAGACCCCGAAGCCATTCGAAGAAGATGTTTTCTTCCAGGCAGGCCTTAGGCAGAAGGACCATAAATATTCCAAGCGCTTCTGACATCAGGGGAGGTACGTGTGTGACCTGGTTTATGTATTGTTTTTTTAAGAGCAATCAGGCTAAAACTTGGATCCGTCGTACATACAATTTAAACCAGTTTGTAGGCCTGTTGTAAATTTTGGAAAACTTGCGTATAGATTTTGTATTCTTCAGTGTAATTTTTGAGGTACACACACACTTTTAATCTAGCAGATAACTGATTCTGCTTTGTGCAGCTATCCCAAAAATGCGTGACCTCGAGGGAGCCGTGGATGCTTGCATAAAGCTATGGTAATTGCACTGACTTGTGTGTTTTCCAAAGTTTCCCTATGTGTGTTAATCTAATCGAAACAAGTTATAAAATTCATCTCAAATCAGGGGGCCTCGGAGTTCAGCGCCAGCCGTTGAACCTTGGTCTCCCCGATGAGAACGGGCTATCACAGGGGACTGGATTGATAAGGCCTGGGGAGGCAAAGGATGCCTGTACATAATGCCTTCAACAGCGGCTCACTACTGGACCCCCTTCCCTTCACTGCGCTCTCGGAGTTCAAGGACATGCGCAGCCCCAGTGGGTTTTGTGTGACCTGCAGCCAAGAGGGTCCCACTCCAGCTTTCTGAGCCTGCAACGTGGAACGTGTCCAGGTCTGAGGTATGGCATTCAGATAAAACATAATATTTCAAGATTTTGTATGGCAGCGTTCATGTGGACTTGGGCTATGGAAATTGTTAAAAACTGCTTTTCTGCTGTGATTCCTGTATTTACTGTTTTTTTATGTATTTATTAATAGCCCCACTCAGGTATAATGATGATGATGAACGAGCGATATGGTAAGCTACAAAACAAATCTTGAATGTTGTCATAATTAGTTGTGTATGGAATGGAGACTCCTGGTTTTGTGTTGCTTGTTTCATATTTTGCTGTGAGAAAGCAGAAGTAGCAATCTTCAATTTCACATGCCCTGTTTTGGCACATTTAATGTGGTGACTGTTTTGTTTGCAGGGACAACTGTGCATTTGTTCATCTCAGACACTCCTGAAGTAAAAGTAAGAGAAAAAAAGTACACCTTAGCCCCTGAAGCAGATATTCTCTCCTTACCCTTTGTCTTTTAGTATGGTTATGTGATCTTCAGTTAAAGGATCTTATAGAATCTGTGTTGTTGTTTTCTTTATATATGGACTCTCCCTACAGCTGTCCTTTTTGTACTTATCCCAACGTCCCTGATTCTGAGAGCCTTCTTGTCGCCTTGATAAAGGTCCTTTACGAAGGCTGTTAAAATTAAAAAAATTCTAAACATAGCAGGAAAACCAGTTTGTCAAGTACACACTTTTATTGTTTTGCTTTCAGTACAACTTGTCCCATAATGTGGAGAGTGGGTGCGCCAGTGAATTGTGGAATTCACGCAGCACATGTGGAGAACGGTATGTAACGATTCCAGTTGTTTCACTTTTCCTGTGCATACTTTTGCTAAATAGTTGGGCATGTATGTATACACAGCCATAGGAAACCCTAAAAGCTATGAATTAGTTTTTGGTTGAATGTTGAATTTCTTTACCCCAGTGAATGCGATGAAGCTGAGTGTGAAAGTGGAAGAGGGTAGCCAAGCACAAAAGTCAAGACGTAAATCCTATTTCTTTTATCAAGGATGATTCCCATCCACATCTTTTGCCTCTGCTAGTATTAATTCTGCTGTGGAACTTGCACTTGCTTCTGTCCGGTTTGCCTTGATTCAGATTTTATCTTATGTCATGGCTTTTCTGGACTGTTCCAATGGTTTGAACGTGCTCCCCCCCTTTTTTTTAGGGTTGGCTCTTCTGATATATCCCGACTTGATGAAGACTCTGCAACCAAAGAGTAAGACACTTCAACCACCTTTCAGCATTTGTGTGACCAGGGAGGCGCGCGTAATTGTAGAACGTGGTTTGAAGCAGTGGCAGAGGCAGAAGCGCTCTTCTCCCCAAAACCCCCTCAGGGTTACTTTCATTGGAGAGCCAGGCATTGACAATTAGGTGCATCTCAAAAGAAGGAGCGTTTTTAACAGGAGTATGTTTTCCCCCTCTTTTGTGTACTTTAAATACTGGAGTTTAATGCAAAAAACCTGATCAAAACGGTTGTTATATTGTTAAATGTTAAGCTAAATCTGTATACTTTCCTTCTTTTTGAAAAGAATGGTCTGCTTGGCGTAGACGAGGCGGCTTCTTTTGAGCGAGAGGAGACTATCGGAAAAAACTCCAAGTACTCCAATTCCAGATGTGGGCAAACCTCATAAACTTTAAGTAGGTCCATACAAATATGCTCGAAATGATGATTGTGGTGGTTTTTAGCAATTCTATTTCGCAACTATGTGGATAAGAAATCTAAATGTCAGTGTTGTTGGTTT